>PQFF01000451.1:262683-287125 GCA_003547095.1 Diversispora epigaea | reverse complement strand
GCTATGACATAATATTCACACAGTTGATTGATAATTGATTAGAGAAGTGTTATTTGATATTGAATTAGCTTGAATTTTTGGTTTCAATGATTATGAATCTAAATACTCACTCGCTATGACATAATATTCACACAGTTGATTGATAATTGATTAGAGAAGTGTTATTTGATATTGAATTAGCTTGAATTTTTGGTTTCAATGATTATGAATCTAAATACTCACTTGCTATGACATAATATTCACACAGTTGATTGATAATTGATTAGAGAAGTGTTATTTGATATTGAATTAGCTTAAATTTTTGGTTTCAATGATTATGAATCTAAATACTTACCAACTAATTATTCATGTAAACAATTGATAATTGATTAGAGAAGTGTTATTTGATATTGAATTAGCTTGAATTTTTGGTTTCAATGATTATGAATCTAAATACTTACTAACTAATTATTACGAATAATTGATAATTGATTAGAGAAGTGTTATTTGATATTGAATTAGCTTGCAATTTTGGTTCAACGATTATGAATCCAAATACTTACGGACTAATTATTCATGTAGATAATTGATAATTGATAATTGATTAGAGAAGTGTTATTTGATATTGAATTAGCTTGCAATTTTGGTTCAATGATTATGAATCTAAATACTCACATTCTATGACATAATATTCACACAGTTGATTGATAATTGATTAGAGAAGTGTTATTTGATATTGAATTAGCTTGAATTTTTGGTTTCAATGATTATGAATCTAAATACTTACAAACTAATTATTCATGTAAACAATTGATAATTGATTAGAGAAGTGTTATTTGATATTGAATTAGCTTGAATTTTTGGTTTCAATGATTATGAATCTAAATACTCACATGCTATGACATAATATTCACACAGTTGATTGATAATTGATTAGAGAAGTGTTATTTGATATTGAATTAGCTCGAATTTTTGGTTTCAATGATTATGAATCTAAATACTCACCCGCTATGACATAATATTCACACAGTTGATTGATAACTGATTAGAGAAGTGTTATTTGATATTGAATTAGCTCGAATTTTTGGTTTCAATGATTATGAATCTAAATACTCACCCGCTATGACATAATATTCACACAGTTGATTGATAACTGATTAGAGAAGTGTTATTTGATATTGAATTAGCTCGAATTTTTGGTTTCAATGATTATGAATCTAAATACTCACCCGCTATGACATAATATTCACACAGTTGATTGATAACTGATTAGAGAAGTGTTATTTGATATTGAATTAGCTCGAATTTTTGGTTTCAATGATTATGAATCTAAATACTCACCCGCTATGACATAATATTCACACAGTTGATTGATAACTGATTAGAGAAGTGTTATTTGATATTGAATTAGCTCGAATTTTTGGTTTCAATGATTATGAATCTAAATACTCACCCGCTATGACATAATATTCACACAGTTGATTGATAACTGATTAGAGAAGTGTTATTTGATATTGAATTAGCTCGAATTTTTGGTTTCAATGATTATGAATCTAAATACTCACCCGCTATGACATAATATTCACACAGTTGATTGATAACTGATTAGAGAAGTGTTATTTGATATTGAATTAGCTCGAATTTTTGGTTTCAATGATTATGAATCTAAATACTCACCCGCTATGACATAATATTCACACAGTTGATTGATAACTGATTAGAGAAGTGTTATTTGATATTGAATTAGCTCGAATTTTTGGTTTCAATGATTATGAATCTAAATACTCACCCGCTATGACATAATATTCACACAGTTGATTGATAACTGATTAGAGAAGTGTTATTTGATATTGAATTAGCTCGAATTTTTGGTTTCAATGATTATGAATCTAAATACTCACCCGCTATGACATAATATTCACACAGTTGATTGATAACTGATTAGAGAAGTGTTATTTGATATTGAATTAGCTCGAATTTTTGGTTTCAATGATTATGAATCTAAATACTCACCCGCTATGACATAATATTCACACAGTTGATTGATAACTGATTAGAGAAGTGTTATTTGATATTGAATTAGCTCGAATTTTTGGTTTCAATGATTATGAATCTAAATACTCACCCGCTATGACATAATATTCACACAGTTGATTGATAACTGATTAGAGAAGTGTTATTTGATATTGAATTAGCTCGAATTTTTGGTTTCAATGATTATGAATCTAAATACTCACTCGCTACGACATAATATTCACACAGTTGATTGATAATTGATTAAAGAAGTGTTATTTGATATTGAATTAGCTTGAATTTTCGGTTTCAATGATTATGAATATAAAATACTTACGAACTAATTATTAAATATTCGTGCAGTTGATTGATAATTGATTAGAGAAGTGTTATTTGATATTGAATTAGCTTGAATTTTTGGTTTCAATGATTATGAATCCAAATACTCACTTGCTATGACATAATATTCACACAGTTGATTGATAATTGATTAGAGAAGTGTTATTTGATATTGAATTAGCTTGAATTTTTGGTTTCAATCAATGATTATCTAAATACTCACTCGCTATGACATAATATTCACACAGTTGATTGATAATTGATTAGAGAAGTGTTATTTGATATTGAATTAGCTTGAATTTTTGGTTTCAATGATTATGAATCTAAATACTCACCCGCTATGACATAATATTCACACAGTTGATTGATAATTGATTAAAGAAGTGTTATTTGATATTGAATTAGCTTGAATTTTTGGTTTCAATGATTATGAATATAAATACTTACTCCCTAATTATTCATGTAGATAATTGATTAGAGTTGTGTTATTTGATATTGAATTAGCTTGAATTTTTGTTTCAATGATTATGAATCTAAATACTCACTCGCTATGACATAATATTCACACAGTTGATTGATAATTGATTAGAGAAGTGTGATTTGATATTGAATTAGCTTGAACTTTTGGTTTCAATGATTACGAATCTAAATACTCACTCGCTGTAATATAATTTATATTGATTAGTTTATGATAATTGATTAGAGAAGTGTGATTTGATATTGAATTAGCTTGAACTTTTGGTTTCAATGATTACGAATCTAAATACTCACTCGCTGTAATATAATTTATATTGATTAGTTTATGATAATTGATTAGAGAAGTGTTATTTGATATTGAATTAGCTTGAATTTTTGGTTTCAATGATTATGAATCTAAATACTCACCCGCTATGACATAATATTCACACAGTTGATTGATAATTGATTAGAGAAGTGTTATTTGATATTGAATTAGCTTGAATTTTTGGTTTCAATGATTATGAATCTAAATACTCACATGCTATGATATAATATTCATGCAGTTGATTGATAATTGATTAAAGAAGTGTTATTTGATATTGAATTAGCTTGAAATTTTGGTTTCAATGATTATGAATATAAATACTTACTCCCTAATTATTCATGTAGATAATTGATAATTGATTAGAGTTGTGTTATTTGATATTGAATTAGCTTGAATTTTTGTTTCAATGATTATGAATCTAAATACTCACTCGCTATGACATAATATTCATATAGTTGATTAATAATTGATTAGAGAAGTGTTATTTGATATTGAATTAGCTTGAATTTTTGTTTCAATGATTATGAATCTAAATACTCACTCGCTATGACATAATATTCACACAGTTGATTGATAATTGATTAGAGAAGTGTTATTTGATATTGAATTAGCTTGAATTTTTGGTTTCAATGATTATGAATCAAAATACTTACGATCTAATTATTAAATATTCATGCAGTTAATTGATAATTGATTAGAGAAGTGTTATTTGATATTGAATTAGCCTGAAATTTTTGGTTTCAATGATTATGAATCTAAATACTTACTTCCTAATTATTAAATATTCATGAAAATAATTGATAATTGATTAGAGAAGTATGATTTAATATTGAATTAGCTTGAAATTTTTGTTTCAATGATTATGAATCTAAATACTCACTCGCTATGACATAATATTCACACAGTTGATTGATAATTGATTAGAGTTGTGTTATTTGATATTGAATTAGCTTGAATTTTTGGTTTCAATGATTATGAATCTAAATACTCACATGCTATGATATAATATTCATGCAGTTGATTGATAATTAGCTTGAAATTTTGGTTTCAATGATTATGAATATAAATACTTACTCCCTAATTATTCATGTAGATAATTGATAATTGATTAGAGAAGTGTTATTTGATATTGAATTAGCTTGAATTTTTGGTTTCAATGATTATGAATCTAAATACTCACTCGCTATGACATAATATTCACACAGTTGATTGATAATTGATTAGAGAAGTGTTATTTGATATTGAATTAGCTTGAATTTTTGGTTTCAATGATTATGAATCTAAATACTCACTTGCTATGACATAATATTCACACAGTTGATTGATAATTGATTAGAGAAGTGTTATTTGATATTGAATTAGCTTGAATTTTTGTTTCAATGATTATGAATCTAAATACTCACTCGCTATGACATAATATTCACACAGTTGATTGATAATTGATTAGAGAAGTGTTATTTGATATTGAATTAGCCTGAAATTTTTGTTTCAATGATTATGAATCTAAATACTTACTTCCTAATTATTAAATATTCATGCAAATAATTGATAATTGATTAGAGAAAGAGAAGTATGATTTAATATTGAATTAGCTTGAAATTTTGGTTTCAATGATTATGAATATAAATACTTACTCCCTAATTATTAAATATTCATGCAAACAATTGACAATTAAAGAAGTGTTATTTGATATTGAATTAGCTTGAAATTTGGTCATGAATCTAAATACTCACCCGCTATTGGTAAAATATACAAGTATTTGATTAATAATTGATTAAAGTGTCCTTTGAAATTGTAAAAGCACACAATAACAATACTTGATTATTAAATATTATTTGATTGCTTTGATTTCAATAAATAAAGTGTTCTATCACATAATGTGCATGTAATTGATTTATGCAATTGATTGTTGGTTGGGTGTTATTTGATACTGGATTAGCTTTAAACTTTTAATCTAAATCTTACCGACTAATGGCATGGCATAATTTAATATGATAATGTTAATTTTATTCTGAAATTTTATTTCATTATAAAAAAAATTAATAATTATAGTTGGCCAATGTTCTTACTTGTCCTTTAAAGATGATTTATTAGCACCCATGTTTGACTGATGTTTCTGTGCTGTCGATATTTTCAATTTGAGTGTCGTTTTTTTTTTTGACTGAATTAATATTATTCGTTAATAAAAGCTTGTACTACGTAAATCAATAGTTCAGCCAATGAAAAAAAATAATTTATTGGCTTGAAAATCAATTAAAAATAGTTAGCGTACTTTAATATAAATGATAAAGAATTAATTATTGAACCTTTCATAATAATAAGCATAAATTCCTTGTAAAAAATATAACTATATATAATAACATTTTATATTGCTTTAATTAATTCCGAAAATAATAATAATTTTAATGTATTTACATTATAAAAACAAAATGTAATAAAAATAATTTTATTAATAATATTTTATATAATATTTTAACTCACACCCACCCCAAAAGAATTATAATAAATTATAATAAATCATAAAAAAAATGCGGATACTAAATATATCATGCGATTGATACAACTAAATTATTCTAAAATTCTAAATGATCTTTGATAAGTTTAATAAATTTGTTATTATGTTGATTACGTGTTGCTATTGTATGATTTGAACAATGTTTAGAAATAATAATTAAAAATATGATTTTAATAAATTATAATAATTATGAAATTACTTGATGAATTCTATAATTTTAAAAACTTCAAAATCCTCAATCGTGAATGTTGTTGAATTAACAGTTTCACGTTCATAATCTTTTCTAACGCAAGGTCCTTCAATGACGTGTAAATCACCACAACCAAAACCCACACAATCATAAATTGGTGCACAATCACGTATGGCTTGTTCCGGATTAGCCACTCGACTAAGAATAGGTTCGTTTTGAAGATCTCGACCCGTACCCAATGAGAATATAAAGCTATCCTTAGTTACCAACCATTGTCCAGATGAATTCCACTGTTTTGGGTTATAGCCACCAATCAATTGTTCAGTATCTTTAATCTTAATTATTGTCCTTGTTTATCCCGTCGATCTTTAAAAGCTTGTTGAGTTATCCCATCACGACTTCAACGTAAAATTAATTTAAATTCATAGGGAATACTATTTAATTCATATGTTGATTCCCTTCGATCAATCCAACTAGAAATTAATGCCGCATGTTCTGCTGTAATAATAGATTGTTCTTGAAGGCGTACAGGATTACTGAGAGGTAATCTCGAATATTTTGCTTCACTTTCGGGTGCTAAATAAGAAAGTTTAAGATCTTTTTTCAAATCGCGAGGTAATAACGTTTTGTATGGCCTTACTTTATGAAAATAATCTGAAGCTTTCATTTGATGAAATCAAATGTGTGGTATATATTCTTATAGAGTTTTTTCCATTAAACATCTTCGCTAGTCCATTCCGTAGTATCTGAACTAATACTAGGATTTTGGGCTAATTCCAATTTATCACATAATCCCATAGCTAAATCTCTTGTAATTCAGTTCAAAAGACTGTCAAAACAAGATTATTTTAAAGATACAAATTCATGATATTGAAATATAGATGAAGCGTTTTTACAAATAATAGGTTTTTAATACCCCACAGGCTTTATCCGTAATATTTAGTTGATGTTTAATAGATTTGAATTATATTACGACGAAGCCATTCTTCGTTTTGAATATGATCCTGGATTTATTCAACTAATTCATCTGATGCAAGTTCATCTGCAGTAATTATTTTTCAAATTAATAGAACCAGTATAAATATATTAATAAAAGAGGAATAAAAATAAAATAAAATTACGAATAAAATTATGAATTATAAATTTAATTAATAAAATAGCTATCAAATAATAATGGTTCTTGTTTTCCTCAAAAATAACTTACCGGCACCCATGGTTATTCGACATTCCACAAAGAAAAAACGTTCCTTGGCACCCCCAATTTGAGTTTCGTTATCTTTCGGTCGTCTAACTTTGTCTCAGAATAATTGAATATTGAAAAGGCTTGTACTACGAAAACATGTTCGAAACTACCCTTTTGGCTAACGGATAAATATATTTTTGTCTATAATTAAAGTGCAATATTATTGTATCGTTTCCTTGTCACCACGTTATTTCAAGTATATCCTTATAATATGTATTGTATTTAATTATGATTTTTATTTAATTATGATTTTTCCGATCATAGTTGTACCACTGAGTGACGGATTAGCAATTTCTTTCTTTTGATGTCAAAATAATATAATCTAAAAGCTATTTTATTTTTATTTTATTTTTCTATTTTGTCTGATTTTTTGTTATTTTCCGGACAGCATAGTTATTATTTATTATAAAATTATTATTATATTAATTTAGGCAGCTGTTATTAATGTAAATAATATAAATCAGTCTCTGAATATTCACCACCCCGGTTAAGATATTTATTATTATTTCAATTTAGCAGAGGATTAAACTAGGAATAAATATTTATATATATAAGATTAATTATTAGGACAAGAAAAAATATGAGAGAATGTTTCACCTAAATCATCTACAAGAGTTCTAATCAAATCAATATCGGCCATGAATCTTTACAATATACTAAATATACTAGTGACCTAAATGACCAGTAAATTCAACTAATGTTGAATTTTTTTATTTTTAATGCATTCACAAAATTAAATGATTTCAATTTGAAGCTTTACTCGTACCCAATGTTCAGTTGAATGAATTGTATTGGAATCATTATTTTCTAAAGTATCTAGTATTTCATTCATTTTCACTATTATCACCTACTATATTATTAATTTCATTTTCAAAACCATTATTATTACTTTCGTCATCAAAAATTTGACCATTTGATTGCAACTTTCTGTAAATGATTTTCAAACGACTTTTAATGAGATTACGTGTAGGATTAAAAATTCATATCCTCAGCTGAGTCAATCAAACTGAAAATACTGAGGAAAGCAAATAAAAATTTGGCAGAGTTCTTTTATAATATGATTCTCTATTTTAGATATTAATTAATCTTTAATTATTTCAGTTTTTAGTTAAAACGGAATAAATATGAATAAAAATGTTTAGTTATTGGATTTTACTAAGCATATTTATTTTGAAATCATTTAAAATTTATTACAAAATTAGATGAATCATATACTCGGTAAAATTCAGTATAGCATTATCTGATCTGATTAATATTCGTCTAATTTAATTATCAAAAACTGCTTTCATTCAACCAATGAGTTTAAGTCGCGTTCTCCATATGGTGTGGTGTAACTTCTCTGATATATAAGACTCTTTCTTTACGTTGAAGAATGTGCACTATTTTTGATATATATTTTATTTTAAATGCTTTAATTTAAAAAAAATTATATATTACATATATAAATAAATTGATAAATATAGATAAGTCGATAAATTGATAATAAAAAAAAACAAAATTGTTTTTTTAATTCTTTTTCGATCGTTGATTTATTGTTTTCGTTATTGATGTCGATGCTTTTATTGCTTTCATTATTGTTTTCATTTCTATTGTTCTCGTTGATTTCTTTGTTCCTGACAATTTTATTATTTTCATTTACTTCTTTGTTTTCGCTAATTCCATTTATACTGACTACAAAATATGAAGCGATAAGTTGTTGATTGATCAATTCATACTAAGTTTCATTTATTATTGAATCTTTTTTAAGAATATATTACCATTCATAATTTCAGAGTTACTAGGAAGTGTAAAAAATATCTGTCTTGAATCTAAATAAATAATTAGTAGATTTTTCAAATAAAATTATTTCTTACAAGATAAACTTACTAGATGTTCTATCAAAAGCCGGTAAAGGTCTACTTGTGTATTTTGCTTGAGGATGTACTTTATTTGGATTATATTGAATAAAATTCTTATTTGATTCCTCAATATCTTTAATTTGTTTATTTAATTCATAATTTCCTTGATAATAATATTCATTAAATCGAGTTTCTAATTCTTTAGCAGTTGGCCGATTGCGAGGTTCAGAATTCCAACATCTTTTCATTAAATCTTTTAGTAATTGGGGAATTTCAAATTTAATTTCAGGTTTTTGTCCATTACAAATTGCCATAATAAGATTTATATCATGTGGAGTATTATAGTATGGTGGATAACTTGTAAATACTTCTAACATGATCATGCCGAAAGAATATATATCAGATGCTTGAGAATATTCTCCTCTTATCAATATCTCAGGAGCTGTGCATGGAATCACACCATAAATTTTATTTTGATCATTTTCTGTAAAATCTTGTAAAACTGGCTTGCACAATCCAAAATCAGTGATATAAGGATCAGTTAAAGATTCAAGAACCACATTACCAGAGTGAAGATCTTTGTGCATCAAATCACATTCATGAATTTTTGCAAGTCCAAAAGCTATATAAAATAGAATTTTTAATTTTGCATTCCAATCTAATCTACTAAATTTCTCATTTAACATTTTTCGGAGACTTCCACGTTGTGCATATTGCATAACTATCATATAATCATTTGTTGTTGGATTTTTGGTTAAACCGTATACTGCAATTGCCCATCCACCTCGAAATTTGAGTTGGCTTTTAATCTAAAATTTTAATCAATTAAATGAATTAAATGAAACACATTAAATAAATATTTAAATAATATGGACTGAATAATATAATTTACCTCTTGCAAAAATTTCCTTGTATGTTCAAAGGTATTAAGACTTTTTAAACAAACATATTTCCATTCAGACTTTCTTAACCAATTTTTTTCTTTAGGGTCCCAAGAAACAATATATCCATCACGCCATTTTGCTTTGTAGACAGTTCCAAAACCTCCTGCATCAAGATATTCCACTTTGTTAAATCTATCAAAAGGAATCCATTCAATAACTTCTTCATGTTTATTTGCCTTAAGCTGTATTTCTTTAATGAACTTGTCAATCTCTGTATCTCCACTTGTCCATTTTTCAAACTCGTCTCTAAATCTTTTGGCATTACACGATTTACACCATATTCCTGCTTGTTTACATTTCCCACACACATATTGATCCGTGATAACATTACTAGAAATATTATTGACAATAAGCAATCACGATATTTCTATATTAAAAATGATCATAAATATAATTACTCACTGACTAATTATTCAATTTGATAAAATTAATTTAAAATTGATTAAAAGATGTGTTAATAAATTAACTAAAGATTTTGAAATCAATAATAATAAATAATTTAATACCCATAATTATTGCAAAATATAAATACTTACTAACTAATTACATGTATTAACACATAATGTAATTGAGTAATTGGTTAGAGAAAAGAACATTAGCTTGATACTTTAATTTTGATGATATGAATCTTAAAACTTACCGACTAATTATTTAGCATATGCGAAATGATTGATAATTGATTTGATCAAAGAAGTGTTATTTATGAATTTGTTCGGAACTTTTGATTTTAATTATAAATTCCAAATACTCACGCCCTATATAATAAATGTAGTTAACTAATAATCAATGAATGAATATTTACTTATATATTGAACTGACTTGATTTACAAATAATAAATCTAATACTCACAAACTGAAATAAAGTCAGAATGCAATTAAAATTGATAATGATAGATAAAAGAAGTGTTATTTGATATTTAATTAACCGGAATTTGTTCCTGATCATAAATTATAAATACTCACTCTCTAGTAATTTGCAATTGATACTTGATTAGAAAAGTGATGTAAAATAGTGCTCTCATAATTACGAATTTGGATACTTACAAACTATTTAACATGCATGCAATTGATTGATAATTGATTAGAAAATTGTTATCTGAAATATTTATCTTAATAACTATGTATTTTGATATTCACCTACTGTTAATACAATACGCAAGCATTTGGGTGATAATTGATTAGAATAAATATTATTTAATATTGGAATTTGATCACAAATCAAAATACTCACGGTCTAAATAAAATATTCATGCAGTGATTTGTAATTAATTAGAAATTGACATAGCTTAAAACTTAAATTTCAATGATTATAAATATAAATACTCACGTTCTTATTATTTTTGCATTTTATTGATAATTGATTAAAAAAGTATTATTTGATATTGAATTAGCTTGAATTTTTGGTTTCAATGATTATGAATGTAAATACTTACCGACTAATTATTCATGTAAATAATTGATAATTGATTAGAGAAGTGTTATTTGATATTGAATTAACTTGAATTTTTGGTTTCGATGATACTGAATCTAAATACTTACTCCCTAATTATTCATGTAAATAATTTATAATTGATTAGAGAAGTGTTATTTGATATTGAATTAGCGTGAGATTTTGGTTTCAATGGTTATGAATCTAAATACTTACAGACTAATTATTAAATATTCATGCAATTAATTGATAATTGATTGAGAAGTGTTATTTGATATTGAATTAGCTTGAATTTTTGGTTTCAATGATTATGAATCTAAATACTCACTCCCTAATTATTCATGTAAATAATTGATAATTGATTAGAGAAGTGTTATTTGATATTAAATTAGCTTGGAATTTTGGTTTCAATGATTACGAATCTAAATACTCACTTCCTAATTATTCATGCAAATAATTGATAATTGATTAAAGAAGTGTTATTTGATATTGAATTATGTCGGTTTCAATGATTATGAATCAAAATACTTACAAACTAATTATTAAATATTCACGCAAATAATTGATAATTGATTAAAGAAGTGTTATTTGATATTGAATTAGCTTGAAATTTTGGTTTAATGATTATGAATCTAAATACTTACTAACTAATTATTACATATTCACGCAAATAATTGATAATTGATTAGAGAAGTATTATTTGATATTGAATTAGCTCGAAATTTTGGTTTAATGATTATGAATCTATACTTACTAACTAATTATTACATATTCACGCAAATAATTGATAATTGATTAAAGAAGTGTTATTTGATATTGAATTAGCTTGAAATTTTGGTTTAATGATTATGAATCTAAATACTTACTAACTAATTATTAAATATTCAGGCAAATAATTGATAATTGATTAGAGAAGTGTTATTTGATGATATAATATCCATGCAGTTAATTGACAATTGATTAGAGAAGTATTATTTGATATTGAATTAGCTTGAATTTTTGGTTTCAACGATCATGAATCTAAATACTTACGATCTAATTATTAAATATTCAGGCAAATAATTGATAATTGATTAGAGAAGTATTATTTGATATTGAATTAGCTTGAATTTTTGATTTCAATCAAAATACTTACGTCCTAATTATTAAATATTCATGCAAGTAATTGATAATTGATTAGAGAAGTGTTATTTGATATTGAATTAGCTTGAATTTTTGGTTTCAATGAGTATGAATCTAAATACTCACTGGCTATGATATAATATTCACGCAGTTGATTGATAATTGATTAGAGAAGTGTTATTTGATATTGATTTTTTGGTTTCAATGATTACGAATCTAAAATACTTACCGGCTAATTATTAAATATTCATGCAAATAATTGATAATTGTTTAGAGAAGTGTTATTTGATATTGAATTAGCTTGAATTTTTGGTTTCGGTGATTATGAATCAAAATACTTACGATCTAATTATTAAATATTCGTGCAAATAATTGATAATTGATTAGAGAAGTGTTATTTGATATTGAATTAGCTTGAAATTTTTGTTTCATTGATTATGAATCTAAATACTCACGCGCTATGATATAATATTCACGATAATTGATTAGAGAAGTGTTATTTGATGTTGAATTAGCTTGAATTTTTGTTTTAATGATTATGAATCTAAATACTCACATGCTATTATATAATATTCATGCAGTTGATTAGAGAAGTGTTATTTGATATTGAATTAGCTTGATTTTTGGTTTCAATGATTATGAATCAAAATACTCACATGCTATGATATAATATTCACGCAGTTGATTGATAATTGATTAGAGAAGTGTTATTTGATATTGAATTAGTTTGATTTTTGGTTTCAATGATTATGAATCTAAATACTTACGGACTAATTGTTCATGTAAATAATTGATAATTGTTATTTGATATTGAATTAGCTTAAAATTTTGGTTTCAATGGATTATGAATCTAAATACTTACAATCTAATTATTCATGTAAATAACTTATAATTGATTAGAGAAGTGTTATTTGATATTGAATTAGCTTGAACTTTTGGTTTCAATGATTATGAAATACTTACCTCCTAATTATTAAATATTCATGCAAGTAATTGTTAATTGATTAGAGAAGTGTTATTTGATATTGAATTAACTTGAATTTTTGGTTTCGATGATAATGAATCTAAATACTTACTCCCTAATTATTCATGTAAATAATTTATAATTGATTAGAGAAGTGTTATTTGATATTGAATTAGCTTGAAATTTTGGTTTCAATGATTATGAATCTAAATACTTACTCCCTAATTATTAAATATTCACGCAAATAATTGATAAATGAATAATTGATTTTAAATATTATTTGATTGCTTTGATTTCAATAAATAAAATGTTCTATCACATAATGTGCATGTAATTGATTGATGCAATTGATTGTTGGTTGGGTGTTATTTGATACTGGATTAGCTTGAAACTTTTAATCTAAATCTTACCGACTAATGGCATGGCATAATTTAATATGATAATGTTAATTTTATGCTGAAATTTTATTTCATCATAAAAAAATCAATAATTATAGTTGGCCAATGTTCTTACTTGTCCTTTAAAGATGATTTATTAGCACCCATGTTTGACTGATGTTTCTGTGCTGTCGATATTTTCAATTTGAGTGTCGTTTTTTTTTTTGACTGAATTAATAATAAAAGCTTGTACTACGTAAAACAATTAATATTTTTGTTCAGCCAATGAAAAAAAATAATTTATTGGCTTGAAAATTAATTAAAAATAGTTAGCGTACTTTATTGAACCTTTCATAAGCATAAATTCCTTGTAAAAAATATAACTATAATAACATTTTAATTAATTCCAAAAATAATAATAATTTTAACGTATTTACATTGTAAAAACAAAATGGAATAAAAATAATTTTATTCATAATATATGATATGATATAATATTTTATGATAGCTCACCCCAAAAAATTACAAAAAATCATAAAAAAAAATTTAGATACTAAAATATATCATGCGATTGATACAACTGAATTATTCTAAAATTTTAAATGATCTTTGATTAAGTTTAATAAATTTGTTATTATGTTGATTGCGTGTTACTATTGTATGATTTAAGAGAGTAAATAAACAAATTTAGAAAAAATAATTAAAAAATATGATTGTAATAAATTATAATAATTATGAAATTATTTAATGAATTCTGATAATTTTAAAAACTTCAAAATCTTCAATTGTAAACATTGTTGAATTAATAATTTCATGTTCATAATCTGTCTAATGCAGGATGTGTAAATCACTGCAACCAAAACTAAATTGGTGCACGTATGGCTTGTTCCGGATTAGCCACTCAACTAAGAATAGGTTCGTTTTGAAGATCTCGACTCGTAATACAAAGGAAGGGCAACAAAGTATTAGATAATTATAAAAAACTTTCTGTACATAATATAGAAATAGAATGAATCATGTGAATTTTTATTTTAATAAAAAAATCGGGTGTTACTTTTCGACGCGACAATTGATTGGAATGATGTTTAATATCAAATTAATATGAAACTTTATTTTATCTTAATTTTTGTTTAAAAAATCAAGCATAGTGAGCTATGTTCTTACTCGGCAGAGCTCACACCTGATTGGTATTTCGTTGTCTGAAAACCCCGATATTTTCGATATTCTCAATATTCTCGATATTTGAAATTGAGTTTATTGAATTATAAATATAAAATAGGCTCGTACTACGAAAACAAACACAAAAATCTTAATTAATAAATGTATCTTTACAATATAAATGTGTGTTCTCAATTTACGTTTTTTTAGCCATTAGGCTATGTTCGTATTCTTCTTACCTGTCTGCCATATCTACCAATTATTCAATATTTTAAATTTTGAAGATTCTCAACTCTCCTGTTGGCAGTGATGGCAAATGACCCAAATGACCTCAAATGACAAATGACCAAAATCATTAGGTCATTTCATTCAAATTTTAAATGACCAAGTCATTTAAACTAACCAATCATAATTCACCAATAATCACAGATCAATTGATTATTGATTAAAAAATATCACATGTTAACAGATAATTTTACAGTTATTAAAATTATTAATTATTATTATTATTATTTATGAATTAATATTTTTTCAAGTTCATTAATGATTATTATTCCTATTTATTTATTAATATTTATTATTACTATTATTATTATTATGGAAAATATAGAAACAATCAAATTCATTGTGAATTTACTATGTTTATTTAATGTCAACATTTAAAAAATAATAGATACATGTCATCAAGATCTAATTTTTATTGGTTATTCAAATGACTTTTCAAATGACTTCCATAATTTTCAAATGACAGAGTCATTTGGTCATTTGACATTTGCGAAATGACAATTTTTAAATGACCCTAATGACTAGGTCATTTGAAAGTCATTTGAGGGTCATTTCAATATAGGCAAATGACCAGGTCATTTACCATCCCTGCATGTTGAATCAAAAAATCACTTACAGTTTAAAAGAATCTCCACGAATATGAAAGGAGTTTCTGAAGAATTTGAAGGAACCTTTAAAAAATAAAGTTTTATACATTATCACCAGAGTTATACTGAACATTGGATAAAATCATGGTATGCTACGAAAAAGCAATGCCATCATCCTTGAAATTTGATATGGGGTGGGGTTACGAAAAATGGAGATCTGAGAGATATCTTGGATTCATTAAAATTAAAGTATCAAACAAATGTATTTTCTCTAACCAATTATCCAATTACGTTATGTGTAAATAATTAGTCAGTAAGTATTTATATTTTACAATAATTATATCCAAGATTTTTAAGTTTATTCAATATTATTAACATCAAATTCTTGAGTTAATCCAATATGAATTAACATTTTTAATTTTCAATTAATTTTATGAAATAAATAATTAGTCCGTGAGTACTTATATTTATAATCATTTTTTAGAAAATCATGATTGCTTATTGTCAATAGTAATTTCACATATTTCTATGGAAAATGTGAGGAAAGTCAACAGCATAATGCTGACTGGTGCAAATCATGTAACGTTAAAGCTTTAGAAAAGAGTTTGATAAATGAAGATATAGAAATTGAAACAAATGCAGCTCAAAGCAAAGAAGTTATTGAGTGGGCTCCTTTTGATAGATTTGACAAAGTTAAATAGCTTGTTTTGGTACCGTCTACAAAGAAAAATGGTGTGATGGATATATTGATTCTTGGGACTATAAAGAATTAGGAAAGCCTGAACAGAAATATGTTTGTTGATGCCTTTGAACATACAAGAAAATTTTGCAAGAGGTACTGTAAATGACAAATTGATATCATTTAAATGTTCATTTGTTTAATCCGATCAAAATTTTAGATTAAAAATCAACTCAAACTTCGAGCTGGATTAGCAATTGTAATATATGATATAGCTATGCATATTTCTTAAATTAGATTCAATAATAAATTAAACTTAATATAAATTGATCAATTAATTAACAATTGATATATTCGGATTTTACAATCAATGAAACTAACGAAATCAACAGGATCAACGAAATAAAAACAACGAAATAGCTTCAATGTTTGTTGAGCACGCAACTATAAATTAAATTTTTTTTATCAAATTATTTATATTTAATTATTTAAAATAAATATATTAAAAAAAAATTCAAATTTTAAGTGAGAAGCATTTAAAAATGGTGCATATATTGAAGTAATGGAGAACACGTGCTATACAATGGTTTGATTTTTACTATTTTTACTTAAACCATTATGGATAGTGTAGAAAAAGTTTATTTATTTTATTGTATTATTGTTATTATCTCATGTGTTATAAATTTCTTCACGTTTTCAATGTCTCAAAATGATAATTAAACTTATTAATAAGCTTAATAAACATAATAAACTTGCATTAACTATATTTCCCGTACCTACATATATATAACATTATGCACAAATAAAAGTAAATAATGAATGAAATTAAATAAATAAATAAATTAATTAAATTAATTAAATAAATTAATTAATAGAAAAATTATAAAGGAGAATCTTTGTGGTAAATAAATTAAATTAATATAAATTAATTAAATAATTAATTTTATCCAAAAAATTGGCTAGTGTTAAAACCAACCATTGCTTGAGCAACCAAACAATTTTCATAAGGAAAAAGGAAATACTGTCCACGTTTCTGCGTCACATACAAAATATCAAATTTATAAGAAATAATTTTGGTGCGATGGAAGTTTATGGTTGCACGAAGTTTACCTTTGTTCCGTAAGTTCTTTTTCTTTTGATTCTTGACTTAGAATATGAGCCACAAGGAAAATTCGTTCTTTGTTTGAGAGATATTTTGATATGGATGATCAATTAATTTATGATATTTATTAATTTATGATATTTATTGTTTTATATTTTATATCGCGCGATTAAGAAAATACGTATAAATAAAGTAAATAAATAATAAATAAGATAAGCAATAAATAAGTTAAAAATGAATTATCAAAGAATTTAAGAATTACAGAAACATACTAAGCAATTAAAGCAATAAAAAAGACTACATAACCCTTCAATAATTAAGAGCCATCTCCAAACTTAAAGTCCAGCAAAATCTTGTTAATTTCCTATAATCGCGTAAGAAATTCTTCTAAAAAAAATAACCATTGCCCAAAAGTATGATCTTTTGGATTATAATCATAAAAATAATATAAAGATTGTACTTGCACGTGTGTACAATGTTTATCCAATAAAATAAGAGACTTTATATTCTTTATTCTTTAATCTTAAAATTTATATTATTTATATTAATAAGATATCTTGAACAAGAAATTTCTATTTGTAATAAATTATAAAATAATAAAATAATGTTATTGGTAAAATTATTAATAAAAGTTATTTACCGAGATCTTCCAATCCTGCCAATCGATCATTATCTTTCACAAAAATGAAACAATTTCATTCTATTATTCATTAATTTTCATTCGTTTATTTATTTATTTATTTTTTATTTATTTTATTTATTTTATTTGTTTTTATTTGTTTTATTTGTTTTTATTTATTTTTTGTTTATTGTTATGTATCAATATTAAAACAAGCGACCACATCAACATCGTGATAGGAATTAATCGAATATCAATTTTACGCACTGAATTTTATTATTATCATTTTTTTATCATTATTGTAATTATCGTCGACATAATTTGGTGAATATAAATGTACGGAGTAGAGATTAAAGAATATTTGGGATAATTGAGATATTCAAGTCATTTCTTCCATAATTTTCTTATTCCTATTACTAAAAAATGAAGAAAACCATTCATTTTTGTTTTAATTAATTAATTATTTATTTATATTAAAAACATAAATTTTTTGACATCTATTTAAACTGCCTTTGGTTTTGATTTTTTGATACTTTGTATACATGTCATGTTACCCAAATTAAAATGCTAAATCCCAAATCCCTATTAAATTACTACAATTCCCAAATCCCAAATCAATTTACTATGTTTTAATAATTTGGGAAACATGTCTAACTAAATGGCATTACTAATCGCATAACTAATGGAACCATTAATGGTATCGTTTTTAAAAAAAAATCATGCGTGAAAATAAAATTATGCGCGATTGCATAAATATTTCTCCTGTGATTTACTTATAACAAACATTATGGATAAATATGAATTAGTCTTTTATTCATTTTAACTGAAATTTTTTTTTAAAAATGGTTCTATTGACTTTTGATATGATATTTTGAGTTGTGCAACTAAATGTATCCCCAAAAAGGGTTATATTAATGATTTTTTTTTTTTTTAATTAATTCTCCAATTGGTAAAAAATATTATCTTCATATAAAATCTGACATTTTCTATATGACTTTCCTTATATGTTTAAAATGATTACAAATCATGCATGTGATCAACAATTGATTAGATATTTTTCATATATTCCCACTATTATTATTTATTTAAAAAAAAGATATATTGAAAATAAATTATTTCCAAAAGAGAAGTTTATTTACTTCGAGAATTTCGGATAATAACGACANAAATGCTAAATCCCAAATCCCTATTAAATTACTACAATTCCCAAATCCCAAATCAATTTACTATGTTTTAATAATTTGGGAAACATGTCTAACTAAATGGCATTACTAATCGCATAACTAATGGAACCATTAATGGTATCGTTTTTAAAAAAAAATCATGCGTGAAAATAAAATTATGCGCGATTGCATAAATATTTCTCCTGTGATTTACTTATAACAAACATTATGGATAAATATGAATTAGTCTTTTATTCATTTTAACTGAAATTTTTTTTTAAAAATGGTTCTATTGACTTTTGATATGATATTTTGAGTTGTGCAACTAAATGTATCCCCAAAAAGGGTTATATTAATGATTTTTTTTTTTTTTAATTAATTCTCCAATTGGTAAAAAATATTATCTTCATATAAAATCTGACATTTTCTATATGACTTTCCTTATATGTTTAAAATGATTACAAATCATGCATGTGATCAACAATTGATTAGATATTTTTCATATATTCCCACTATTATTATTTATTTAAAAAAAAGATATATTGAAAATAAATTATTTCCAAAAGAGAAGTTTATTTACTTCGAGAATTTCGGATAATAACGACAAAATAATAAAGAATTCTACACCAATGGGATAATTTTATAATCGCGGAGGTAATAAATAATTATTCGTAAATTGTAGAAATCGTATTATATGGTAAATATTTTATGGGTAAATATTTGTGGTAATGGATGAATATCATTGGTAATAGGGTAAATGGTATAATATTATTATATAATAATAATAATAATAACAAAAATATCATTGGTAGCAATGAAATCGTTGTATTCTTAAACATTCTTTGTTGAAACTAGTTTTATGGTTAGTTTGATGATGATGGTAATTATGATAAATTCTAATATGCGTTACAAATAGTGAAAAAAAACAAAGCCAAAAAAAAAAAATTACGCTGTACATTGTATCAATTGTTGGCATATCAGATATAGTTTAAAAAAAAAGTTTTTTTTTATCATTATCTCTTATATAAACATTAGTAAACATTGGTAAACATCAGATAACAGATAACATTTATAACAATTATAACATTGTAACAAATAAAAATTAAACTATAATAAAGTTAATGAAAATTGGGTAATAATAATAATATTAATAATAATATTAATAATATTGTTAATAATATTGTTAATAATATAATATTAATGTAATGAGTAACTTTATGATTAAAGAATTATATTGTAAATAAATCAACATCTTATTTTTTACAGTGAATCTTTATTTCATAGTGCTGTATCCGTATAGATTCTATACATCCTATATATTTTCTTTGATTTTAAATTTTATATTATATTTTATATGCATACATTTTCAATAATAACTATTATAATTGTTGTAGATATTAAAGATATTTCGGTTATTTCAGATATTCCCGTAGTATTATTTACAAAATAAGAAGCTGATTTATGTTAATTGAATTTATTTATTTTACTCGTGCCATCCATCCTTCCTTCTATGATCTTTTATGATCTCCTACATCAACTAAAAAAAATTTTTATTTATTTATTATTTACTTGCATCAACCAGAAAAATCCTTTTTTTTTATTTTTTTGAATGCATGGAATTTAAAGTTTTAATTAAATGCATGAGATCTTCATTCAGATATTCCTTATTCTTTTTTCAACCGCAACATTCTTCCACAATCTTTCCGCTCACTTTTTTTTATTTTCTTTAAATTATTTAATTAGGATCTTTTTTGTTATCCAAATTAGAACATATTTCTTGAATAAACTTGACAAAAGTTACACCAAATTACACTAATTTTACATTTAAATCATTCAGTGTATAATTATAGTATACATTTACATACAGTGTGTATTGCATATACCTAGCACAAGGTCTAGTCTATCGCAGATAGAAAGTGAATGTATAATATCTTGAAAAACAATTTTAAAGTTAAATTAAATGCAGGGTTTGAGTCTGTTTGATTTGCAAAATATTACTTGCATATTTATTTTTAAAACATACGATATTTATTTTTATTTTTCATTTTTTTTTTTTCAGATAGATAATCGTGGTGATTGTGTAGGCAATAAAATGTTATACAGGCAGAGGAGAAATACTGTACGGGAAATATTAACTTTGTAAACTTTGTTAAATAAAATTGGGTAACGCATGGAAATTTGAATTTTTTTTTTTTTTTTTTCAGATAGATAATCGTGGTGATTGTGTAGGCAATAAAATGTTATACAGGCAGAGGAGAAATACTGTACGGGAAATATTAACTTTGTAAACTTTGTTAAATAAAATTGGGTAACGCATGGAAATTTGAATTTTTTTTTTTTTTTTTTATATACCTCATTAGTATTATTACAACATTATCAAAAGTAAATTATTTATTTTTAAATTATTTATTATTAAATTATTTAATGCATTATTTATTTTTTGCATCAATCTATATTTGTTATTTAATTACTAGCTTGCATTCATTGATTCTTTCACGAGGGATAAACGAGGATAAACGAGGATAACCGAAGGATAAATGAAGAATAACAAAGGTAAACAAGGATTAACAAAGCAAAATACACAAAACAACAATAATAATATAAAGGAATTTGTGAACACATTTTATTTAACTATAATAATACTAATACTAATAATATAAAGTAAGCTGTAATAGTAAAGCACACGTTTTACCGAAAGTGTTGGTGTTTACAGAATGTTTACAACGTTGACATTTAATCAACCTTATAGTTTATTTACCCACTATAACGATATAGGATAGTTTTTTTTTTAGAAAATTTTAAAAAGTGGTCTAAATGACTTAAAAATAGGTTAAAATGTTTTGGTTGGTTAAACCCCCAGTTTTATTATTTTATTATTTTGGAAATGCGACGGCTTTGATAGCTTTTTAATTGTGTTGTGAATTGTTTTATTGTGAATCGTTTTTAATTGAATAATAAATAATAATAAGAATAATAAGAATAATAAATTAATTTTAATTAATTAATTAATTAATTAATACAGAAATACATTTAATAAATAATTTAAGAAATACATTTAATTAATTAATTAATAAAATAATACATTTAAAACCTGAAAAAAAAAACTTGTTATTAAAATTAAATGATTTACGACACATAATAATACATAATCAACAACTACCACAAAACTAAATTCTGAAAATAATGATTGTATGTTATATTAATTTATAATAAATTTGGAAAATCTGTGGCGAAAATCATGAATGACTTGACCACAAGATTATTATTGGAATTATACAATACTGATAACGAATAGAAAGTGTATTGAATGCACGCATTTATAATATATATAGGTAATTTATGGAAAGTGTATTGAAAGTATGGAAAGTTTTAAAAGCGTATTGAAAGTATATTTTATATTTTATATTTTATATTTTACATTTTATATTTTATATTTTATATTTTATATTTTATTTATATATATATATATGGAATATATAGAAAATATAGAAGTATAGAAATATTCTTGGCGCGGTAATTTCACATATTACATATTACGCATCAAATTACTTTTTGGTATTAATTAAAAAAAATCTAAAATTAAAAATGACAATTGGGCGTTTCATGACCTTTGCTATTAGCCACAAAAAAAAAATTAAAAAAAAATAGGTTTACTACTAAAGTTTATCATCCACAAATATAATTAAATTAAATACAAATAGATAAACAAAATTAAATACGAATATATTTAATAATAAATAATTTTTAATCCAACAAATGTAATTAAAAGCGGGTCCTAAAAATTTTTAATTGTTTTTTTTTTTTTGCCACTAACCTCTTTTATGAATTCTTTTTTCGAAATTTCTTTTAATAGGTTTAACCAAAAAAGAAAAGGTCGTACGGTATTTTTTTTATTATAATTATAATTTATGGTATGGTTTAGGTTTATTAAATGTTCAATAGAGCATAATTATTGTTAATTGAAGAATTGTGGCAAGTATCACTAACCATTTACATAAACAACTTGCCATTGTTGCATTTTGTCCATTATTACCATTCTTATGACTATTCTTATGATTACAATAACAGAAAAATGCCTTTGCCACAAATAACCATCCACACATTACATATAAAAAAAAGAAAAAAGCATGCAGTCAATCCTTCTAAAAATAAATGTCCATTAATAATGTTTTTTTAGGGATTATTGTGGCTATCACTTAACTTATGCCATTTTAATTTTTTAGGTTTGGTATTAAATTTATTATTATTATTTAAATTTTGATATGCACGCAAACACAAGTACCAAAAATAAATCTATTCTCGTTATACTAAATCGCACACATCGTATACATTA
This sequence comes from Diversispora epigaea, assembly GCA_003547095.1. NCBI lineage: Eukaryota > Fungi > Glomeromycota > Glomeromycetes > Diversisporales > Diversisporaceae > Diversispora > Diversispora epigaea. The sequence goes on along the minus strand of PQFF01000451.1, from coordinate 263,462 downwards.
ATTTCTGTCTTTTCGTGTTGTGCAAACTTTAAAAAAACCCGGTTTTCAAATCAGTAAGTTTCCCGCCATTTTTTTTTTAGTTATGTCCTGAATATCATTATGTATTTTTGTGTTATACGTGTTATATTATTATATGCGTTTGTAATATGTGTTATGTGTGTTACGGATATTTCTATATATGTTATATGTATGTATTTATGTGTAATATGTATTATATGTGGTTATTATGCTAATGTTGTTAAATAATGTATGTAAATCTGAATGAAATTATGGAAATAATGCAAGTACACAATGAATTTTACATATAAAAAAAAATGAATGTTTTTTTTAAAAAAGCCAAGACACTAGAATTTTCTTAAAAAAATATTCCTGACCATCTATACGTAACTGTATAATCACTATTCTGGAAATATTTTGTTCCAGACGCCACATCTTTTTCTATGCAATGCAACAAGGCTGATATTACCTATTTTGTGTATATTGTGTATTTTATTTTGAAGATTTTGAATATATCAATGTTATGAATGCTATCATTAATTATATAGTTTAGGATCTCTATTTAATTGCTTTTTTTCTTTCATTGCGATCCGCTTTTGGTTGACAATATATCTTACTTTATACTAAAAACCTTTCCGAGAAAATATGAGAATGGAAAATCAAAAAAAAAAAAAATTAAATAAATATAAAATCAAAGAAAAAAAAAAAAAAAAAAAAAAAAAAAAAAAATAAAAAAAAAAAAAAAAAAAAAAAAAAAAAACAAAAAAAAAAAAAAAAAAAAA
>PQFF01000451.1:181900-261892 GCA_003547095.1 Diversispora epigaea | reverse complement strand
AAAGAAAAAAAAAAAAAAAAAAAAAAAAAAAAAAGAAAATCAAAAAATATAAATTAAAATGAATTAAAAAACGCGTAGAACTAATTAAAGTAACAAGAACAATCGATATAACTGATAAGAAAAATACACTATAAAATAAATAAATTAAATGGGAATAAATTAATTGAATGGGAATAAATTAAATGAAAATAAATAAATTAAATAAGAATAAATAAAAATAAATAGAATAAATAAGAATAAATAGAATAAATTAAAATAAAAATAAATTAAATAAGAATTAAAGTGTGATTTGATGATGATGATGATGATAAAAGAATGAAACTAATAAACTTGCTTGGGGGTGAGAAAAGAATCCAAATAAAGTTTTGCGTTTAATTAATTGCAGATATTAAAAACTTTCAATTCATCCTTTCTTGTAATATTTCAAATTTATAAAAAAATTTTTTTCAAATTATTTTATATTCATTGAGATCATTGATAAAATAAAAATAAAATTAAAGTACGATATAATAAAATATACTTTATATATAAATATAAATAAATATATAAATAAATAAATATAAATTAAAATGAATTAAAAAACGCGTAGAACTAATTAAAGTAACAAGAACAATCGATATAACTGATAAGAAAAATACACTATAAAATAAATAAATTAAATGGGAATAAATTAATTGAATGGGAATAAATTAAATGAAAATAAATAAATTAAATAAGAATAAATAAAAATAAATAGAATAAATAAGAATAAATAGAATAAATTAAAATAAAAATAAATTAAATAAGAATTAAAGTGTGATTTGATGATGATGATGATGATAAAAGAATGAAACTAATAAACTTGCTTGGGGGTGAGAAAAGAATCCAAATAAAGTTTTGCGTTTAATTAATTGCAGATATTAAAAACTTTCAATTCATCCTTTCTTGTAATATTTCAAATTTATAAAAAAATTTTTTTCAAATTATTTTATATTCATTGAGATCATTGATAAAATAAAAATAAAATTAAAGTACGATATAATAAAATATACTTTATATATAAATATAAATAAATATATAAATAAATAAATATAAATATATATATATATATATATATATATATATATGCAATATATCCAGTGTAAAATATATTCCGTTAGCAAATCATGATTTTACTTTACGCCAATAAATAAATAATCTTGAAATTTTCCAATTTAACCATATCAAAAGAAATCTTCAAAAGAAAAGTCAAAAGGAAGAAAAGATAAAAACGCATGTAATTAATCGTACATAACAACAGAAAGAACATTTATCCTTTAAAGGTCAAGGCGAATACATAGTGACCTTTATTTAGTAACGGGAGAAAGTAATAATTATCATGTGGCGATTGCATTTTTTTTAAAGAATAAATGATTCGAAATATTAAACATATTAATAAGCATAGCATGTTAGTAATAAGCATATTCATAATAAGCAGCATAATAATAATAATAATAATAATAATAATAATAATAGTGTAATGATTAGAAGAATAATAATAACAACCAACCAACAACAATAATAGTAATTAATAATGATTAGAATAATAATAAAAAAAAAAAAATTCGATTAATTGTTGAAAAAAATTTTAATTGCAATTGTTGTTATTCCCAAACAAACATTTATTTTTTTACATTTGTTTTTTGTTTTTTTTTTATAATGATTATGATTATGATTATGATTATGACTATGACAATAATAATCGTCGTTATTTTTAAAGTTATTCATATTATTATTAATTATTTATCAGTTATTATTCTAGGTTACTGTAAGTGATTTAAAGTAATTTAAAGTAATTTGACATTTTTCTAGGTTATTCTAGGTTATTCTAAGTTATCATATTCGAAATATTGTAATGAATAATAATAAAAATAATTCAATTTTCAATATAGATAATATCTTCTATTATCTTTAAAAAATTTTAATATAATAATTACGCATCTTCTATTATATTTATTGAATAATACTCTAGATTGTTATAATTCATAAATTGTAAATTTATAATTTAGAATTATTAATTAATTTTTTTTTTTATTTTATATATTAAACAATATAATTTTTGAATAGGCAAACATAACATAAATATTTGGCTTAATAAATAAATAAATAAAACCTGTTTAAAGTACTTATATAAATATTACAAATTTCGTGTAACAGATTGATTTCAATTGCTTTATTATTTCAATGATATGTATAAATACTCCTACTATTCTTTCTTCTCTGTTTATTTTTTTTAACTCTCTCGTCTTCTTCTACCAAAATTCTTATCTTTCGCTAAGATATCTAATACTATTTTTATTACAAGCTATAACAAAAAAATTAATTTTTTTGATATTCATACCTTCCCTAAATTTTGTGTATATATATATATGTATGTATGCATATGAATTTCTTTTTTTATGATTTACAAAGTTTCTTGTTTTCCATTTTATTTTATTTGAAATCTCATTTTATTAATTTTATTCATTTCATTATTTTTCATTTTTTTTAATGCTAATTATAGAAAAATGAACGGTGAAAGAAAAGAATTCAACAAGTACTGTGGTCTTATAATGTTCGAACCACCTTCTCAACCATTAAATCAATCTATTGCGGCCGGTGCTGCGGATGTTGATGCATTTCATTCAATTAATTATTATAATAATAACAATAATAATAATAATAATGAAAAATTACCAGGCTGCTTAAAGATAAAGAATGAAAAACGTCCGCCCCGTCCTCCTAATGCTTTTATTCTTTATAGAAGAGAAAAGCAACCAGCTATTCTCGCTACGAATCGGCATATGACCAATGCTGAGATTTCTAGATATATTGCAGACTTATGGAAGAATGAGTCCAACGAAACTCGTCTCATGTGGGAAAGATATGCTGATCAACAAAAACTTAACCACATGAAGGCATATCCGAATTATGTTTATCGTCCAAATAAATCTAGAAATGAAAAACGTCGACAACAAAGAAGGAAACAACGTAAAGCGACTACAGGATCTAATAATAATAATAATAATAATAGTAATGATGTTGTTGATGATACATCTGCAGGTTCTAACATTGCGACTCCTGACATTTCTACTCCTATTACTACTCCAATTGTTGATATCACTAATAATACGATATCACCCACCACCAATACTGCCGCCACCAATAATGCCGCTATTTCTATGATTCCAATGTCCATGGGAATTAATAATAATAATAATAATAATAATAATATTTATTATAATCCTCCAATGGATATTAATAATTATTTTACTCAACAACCCGAACAACAAAATGTTCGAAATAATAATGATTTTGGAATTGTAATTCCGCAACAAATCGTTCCTTCTAGTTATCCTATTTCCCCTTCTTCTTATACTTCTTCTCCAATTTCCACCACTTCTTCTTCTCCTTCATTAAATTCCAATTCCACTTCCAGTTCAATATTATCTTCCGGACCTATGAATCATTTGAATAACGAAAACGAAAATAATAATTATCTTTACGATAATGATAGTAATAATAATAATAATAATAATAATAATCTGATTTACGATAATAATAATAATAATAATAATAATCTTATTTATGATAATAATAATATTTGTGACGATTCTGTTAATGGATTGAGACTTGGATTTTCGGATTTCCTTCATGATCCATCAATCATAAATACGGTTTATAATCCTAACCTTATCGACGAAATACTTAGAATGGAATATCAGAATTATTTGGGTGGCGGGATTTAAACGAAAAGAAACTAGATTTCAATTTCTTATTATTAGTATTATTGTGATTATTATATTTTTTTTATTATCATTTTTTTTTATTATTTCTTTTTTTTTTTTTATTATTTGTGCTCTAAAATGCGCAAAATATCAAAATGTACAGTACATTTAAAAAAAAATTATAAATAAATTGTTGTATGTTATGTTATTATTTTTTTCTCTTCTTTCAAAGAGCATTGAACATTTCTTTTTTCTTTGTTTTCTTTATTATAGAGTAAAAAATTTTCGTATATATATATTATATTATATTTTATTACATTTATTAAATATCTTTTCTTTTTTTTTCTTTATTTTGGGGGGAATATAGTTAGTTTGGTTTTATTTGTTTATTTTTTTTTTTATTTATTATTTATTTTTTTTTTCTTCATTTGTTTTTTTTGTCAATATTTTTTTTTAACATTCCAAATATATTTTTTTCAATTTTTAACTATATTTTCTTCCTTTTTTTTTCAACGAAATGATGTGTGTTGACCATACATCATGTTCGGAAAAGAAAGAAATCTTTCTTTGTTGTATATGAATTTCTTTTTTTCTATTCTTACATTTTCATTTCATCATCGTCATCACCGTCATCGTCATCTAATCATACACTTTTTACTTAAAATTTCAAGTCAAACAATAAAAAAACCCAATAAAACGTTAAAAAAAAAAAAATCATTTTGAATATATCACATGCATGAGTGAACAGTATTAAGTGTATAAAAAATTATTATTTATTTTTTAGTGTATAAAGAATATATTTAAATATTATGTACGTAGTATATGCGGTAATGTGTTATGATAAACATTTCAAGTTTGTAATAAAGAATATAATGAACATAATGAACAATAAAAAAAAAAATAATAATAATAATAATAATCTTATTTATGATAATAATAATATTTGTGACGATTCTGTTAATGGATTGAGACTTGGATTTTCGGATTTCCTTCATGATCCATCAATCATAAATACGGTTTATAATCCTAACCTTATCGACGAAATACTTAGAATGGAATATCAGAATTATTTGGGTGGCGGGATTTAAACGAAAAGAAACTAGATTTCAATTTCTTATTATTAGTATTATTGTGATTATTATATTTTTTTTATTATCATTTTTTTTTATTATTTCTTTTTTTTTTTTTATTATTTGTGCTCTAAAATGCGCAAAATATCAAAATGTACAGTACATTTAAAAAAAAATTATAAATAAATTGTTGTATGTTATGTTATTATTTTTTTCTCTTCTTTCAAAGAGCATTGAACATTTCTTTTTTCTTTGTTTTCTTTATTATAGAGTAAAAAATTTTCGTATATATATATTATATTATATTTTATTACATTTATTAAATATCTTTTCTTTTTTTTTCTTTATTTTGGGGGGAATATAGTTAGTTTGGTTTTATTTGTTTATTTTTTTTTTTATTTATTATTTATTTTTTTTTTCTTCATTTGTTTTTTTTGTCAATATTTTTTTTTAACATTCCAAATATATTTTTTTCAATTTTTAACTATATTTTCTTCCTTTTTTTTTCAACGAAATGATGTGTGTTGACCATACATCATGTTCGGAAAAGAAAGAAATCTTTCTTTGTTGTATATGAATTTCTTTTTTTCTATTCTTACATTTTCATTTCATCATCGTCATCACCGTCATCGTCATCTAATCATACACTTTTTACTTAAAATTTCAAGTCAAACAATAAAAAAACCCAATAAAACGTTAAAAAAAAAAAAATCATTTTGAATATATCACATGCATGAGTGAACAGTATTAAGTGTATAAAAAATTATTATTTATTTTTTAGTGTATAAAGAATATATTTAAATATTATGTACGTAGTATATGCGGTAATGTGTTATGATAAACATTTCAAGTTTGTAATAAAGAATATAATGAACATAATGAACAATAAAAAAAAAAATAATAATAAAGGACACTAACGTATTAATATATTTATGTTATAGTATATATAAGAATATATATATAAGTTTAAAATAAAAGTATATAAAAGTACATAAAGTCATAAAGTACATAAAAGTAAATTGCTATATAAAAAAGTATAAAAGTATAAAAGTATATATTATAAATTATTATACAATTATTTTTTTATTATTACAAATCATTTTTGCTATATATACTATTAAAAAAATTTTTTTTTTTTTTTTGGTTACAAGTTTTTGTTGCGTAATTCAAAAAAAAAATATCTTCATTTATTCATTATCTTTTTGTGAATGCCGCCGAAAAGTGAGGAGAAGAAAGGAGGAGAAAGATAAAAATAAAATAATGTTCAATCCGTGTAACAAAACAGAAAAAACAACAAAATTACAAATTTCCAAATTCAAATTCAAAATCTCCAAAATCTAAACCTAAACTTTCTATAATTGAAAGGCTGAGGCGTAAGGTTTAGTTTACCTCATTTGTATGTTATTTTATTGTTATTTTTATCCGAAAACCGAAAAAAAAAATAATTAATTTATTATTTTCATTTTCTATAAATAACTTTAAACCCATATATAAATTATAAATTAACTGGGGCTTGGCACAATGCATTAGACTAATTCAATTCTAGATTATTCTTTTTTATTATTACTCGATCATTTTTTATATTATTTCTTTCCCTAAAATAACAAAAAAAAAATAATAAAAAAAATAAAAAAATTTAAATAAGATTGTTCCCAACAACAAAAAAAAAATAATAATTGATTACAACCTTTTATTGTACAAGAATTAATTTTAATTTTAATTAATTTAGTTTATTTAATATAATTTAATATAATTTAATATAATTTAATATAATTTAATATATAATTTAATTTAATCAGATTGAATGAATGAACCATCAAAAAGTAAATTTAATCAAACTTTCTTTTCCAAATATTACCAAACTAGTAAAACAAAATTAGATCACACGTTTTAAACGCTCTTCTTTGATTTAAAGATTCCGTTCCCCTGAAAAGTTTTACAATTTATAAACAATTAATCATAATTCATAAATTCATTAAACGATTAAAATTATAAATCATAACTTAATTATAATTAATTAAAAAATTATAAATTAACTATAAATTATATTTTATACAATGTTTAAGAAAGAATATCTTTTTTCTTTAGATTGTTTAATGAATTATAATATAAAAATTATAATATAAAAAAATAATATATAAAAAGATATTAATAATATAAAAAAAAATAATATAAAAAAAAATAATAAATAATAATAATAATAATAATAATAATAATAATAATAATAATAAACATATGATAATAATAATATCACAAACCAAACAACAATAAAGAAAACATGAATTGAAATAAATAAAAATAAAAAATAAAATTTGTAATTGGTTCTTCTTTTTTTTCCTCTATTTGAACTAATCAAACAGTATCAAACAACATTTAAATTAAATTTGATTGAATTAAAACAATAATTAAAATTTGATTGAATTAAAACAACAATAATTAAAACTTGATTGAATCACCAAGATCTAATTTAATTGAGTAATTTCATTTTAAGGTTTTTTTTTTCTCTCTTTCTTTCTTCTTTTTCTCTCTCACTTGTTATCAAATAATAGCGAAAATTAATGTTATTATTCATTCACTCATTCATTCATTCATTCATTTAGAATTACCCTTCTTTGTTTTTTTCTTTTTAAAAAAAAAAAAAAAACCTTGTACTGTCTGATATTATATTTGTAAATTATATTGTTGACAATATATTGTATAATATCATATAGTATCAGATATTATTTTATGTTAAAGTTTAAATAACACGTTATATAAGTTTCAGAATATATTACTGAAAAAAATTATTTAAATTATTATTTAAATTATTATTTAAATTATTATTTATTATTATTTTATTTTATTTTATTTATTTTGTTTTATTTATTTCATTCATTTATTTATTTATTTATTTATTTTATCTATTTAAAATTATCATGCAATAAAATAATTAAATATACAATGTATAAAATGAAATCGTCAATTTATTATTATTATTATTATTATTTTTTTTTTCATTCCCTTACATAATTCGTTCCTTTCTTCTTTCTCTTCTTTTCTTTATTTTACTTTTATTTTATTTTATTTTACTTTATTTATTTATTTATTTATTCATTCTTACATTCTTAATTTCTTTCTTTCTTTTGATCTTATGACAACGATATACGGTATATCTTTCACGACGATGAATATCGGATGATAACAAAAAAATTTATTACATCATTACCAAAAAAATATTCTTATGTAACAGTTCTTTGTGTACTTCTTCTATGGCTCTTCTGTTACTCTTCTGTGAAACTGTCGTATGCAAATTACCATCATTATACCTTTATCTACGGCGAGTAATTGTGTGTTGTTTCTTTGTTTATACGTCATTACAATATTGTGAAATATTGTGAAATATTGTGAGTATTTTTATTTTTAGTATCTAGAATAGCAACGTATGCATTATAAATTCATATAATTTTTGATGCATCCATTCTTTGTAATTTGATTAAATATAATAATTCGTCAATGACAATAAAGAATTAAATTAATTAATTATAATTATAATTTACAAGTCCCAAGTTAAAAAAGATTAAGTTTTTTTTTTTTTTTTAAAAAAATATACAAAAAAAAAAATACAAACTATTACGAAATAAATGTTTAAGTAGTTTCAATTTAAAATTCTTTCTATATTTGAATTTTTTTTTTTTTAATAGTAATTCCTATTCAAATAAACGAAAAAGGGTTATCCGTTTTCTTGTGATTTTTTCTTGCATCTTTGCATCATTCTTTTCTTTAATTAAACATTTTCTTTCCATTATTATGTTCTGATTATTTAAACAATTAACATTTTAATCTTATCCCATACCCCAATGAAAAATCTATTCCAAATTACCAAATTTGGTTACAATAAATTAAAATTACCCCATAAACATAAACATATAATGAGAAATCGTAAGTCTTAATTTATTGGGTGTACTTAGAAAGTTAACACATCTGATATAATATTTTTCCTCTTAATCTTTTCTCACTACAAATTTTCTTAATTCATTAATTTTTTTTTTTAAAAAAAAAAAATAAAAGAAAAAAAAGGGATGACAGAAACATCTATTAATACCATCAATGCCATTAATACTATTAGCACTATTGACAAGTTAAATGAAAATAAAAGTAATGACAGCAAGGATAATTTAGCAGCATTGACGGAAGTTATTGAAAATCATTGTTTGTTGTTTCCTACTTATGCTACAAAACATATTTATAAAGGTAATTAATAGTTATTAATTCTTTTGTTATTATATATGTCAATATTCAAATTTTTTATAAGAAAATAATAATTAAAAATATAATTTTTGAAATATAATTTTTGAAATGATAATTGAATTAATTGATTAGATGGATCGGATTCTCCTATATTGACTGACGATTGGAATATCCGAATTCGAGGTTGGGCATATTCGGCACCAAAATCAACAAAAACTCGTTCTCTTTTCCTTGGTAAAATATAATGTTATGTTATTATAATATAAATGCTATCAAAATCTTTTTGAACATCATTAAAAATGTTAACTCTATTTATTACTGGTCATCAAAAATTTTTTTTTTTTTTTTTAGGTTTAACATCACGCGTCACAGGAATTCAAAAAACTGATGCCAGTTATGAAATTCTTGAATCTCGTACATCTTTATTTTGGGCGAATAATATTGATGATAAAGAGTTCACGGCAAAAATTATTGGTCTCACCGATTCAAACAAGATGTCCCTTGAAGGTGATCCCAATGACTTATCCATTGAACATCTAAATTCTCAAGATTCTATTGAGACTGATANTATTCAAATTTTTTATAAGAAAATAATAATTAAAAATATAATTTTTGAAATATAATTTTTGAAATGATAATTGAATTAATTGATTAGATGGATCGGATTCTCCTATATTGACTGACGATTGGAATATCCGAATTCGAGGTTGGGCATATTCGGCACCAAAATCAACAAAAACTCGTTCTCTTTTCCTTGGTAAAATATAATGTTATGTTATTATAATATAAATGCTATCAAAATCTTTTTGAACATCATTAAAAATGTTAACTCTATTTATTACTGGTCATCAAAAATTTTTTTTTTTTTTTTTAGGTTTAACATCACGCGTCACAGGAATTCAAAAAACTGATGCCAGTTATGAAATTCTTGAATCTCGTACATCTTTATTTTGGGCGAATAATATTGATGATAAAGAGTTCACGGCAAAAATTATTGGTCTCACCGATTCAAACAAGATGTCCCTTGAAGGTGATCCCAATGACTTATCCATTGAACATCTAAATTCTCAAGATTCTATTGAGACTGATATTATTAATGTCAATGAGAATTTAAAAAAGATAGTTAAGGTTGATAATAATGTACAACAAAAATTCCCTGAAGAAGAAACGTCAAGTATTCGAATTTCTCCTTTAACAGGAAATTTATCAGGATATCTTACTATTAAACAATCAATTGTTGATAAATGGTCGAGACAAGAAGAATCTAATGCTCAAGTGGTCAGCAAATTCTTTCAAAATTTGATCGGAAAAGGAAATACCAAAATTCAATTACTTAAGATTCAATCTATTTGCGATGATGAAAAGTGTAAGCTACAATATACTATAATATTCTATAATATTGATTTAATATAATATAATATATTAACTGAAAACTATTTTATACTATTTTATATATGCTTATTATAGCTCATCCAGCACATGGGGTCGTGAATTTGATAGAACCAAAAGGGTTCTCCGTAATTTCTGTAAGCTGAATACTTATAACATTTTATATATATTTTATTTATATGATAATACTTATATATTGATACTTATATATATTAATATTAATGTTATATTTAATTTATTTATTATATATTTATTTATTCAAATTTATTCAAATTAATTCAAATTAATTCAAATTTATTCAAATTTATTCAAATTAATTCAAATTAATTCAAATTAATTCAAATTAATTCAAATTAATTCAAATTAATTCAAATTTATTCAAATTTATTCAAATTTATTCAAATTTATTCAAATTTATTCAAATTAATTCAAATTTATAATTATATTTAGGACATTGATGACACAATTAAAGAAACCGAAATCCTTGGTGGAGCAAAGACCATATTTAGAAATACATTTTTACAACCTTTCAAAGACGTAAATAAATGAATTTATATTTATTATTATATTAATTATATTTATTATTTATTATTCTCAATTATTAAATATCAATTATTATTAATTATTAATTATCAATTATTAATTATCTAGGTTGATGGAATGTCAAACCTTTATACAAAATGGGTAAATAAGAGAGAGATATATATATATCTATTATTCCTTTCATATCAATTAATAATAAATATCACCACCTTTGATAAATAAAATAGTATAATCAAAGCGTAGCATTTCATTACGTCTCCAATTCACCCTGGCAACTATTCCCAATGATTCGATCATTTTTCAATACATATCATTTTCCTCCTGGTTCGGCACATCTTAAATTCTATGATGGAATATTCAAGAGTGCTAGGAATCAACGGGATCATCCCATGGCTAGTAAATTTATGTATATTAGAGAATTGCTTAAGGTATATTTTTCTAAATATTTAATTAATGAATGAATTATAGGATGTGGGTTTGGGAGAGATTGATGCATTTTGGGATAGAGGTATATATATAATATTTATTATTGATTAATTATGTTTTTTTTCTTCTAGGATTTTCCTGAACGTAAATTTATTCTCATCGGCGATACCGGTGAACTTGATCCTGAAATGTAAGCATTTTTATTTTTATTTTTTATTTTTTTTTAAATAATGATAATATTGATAATGATGATTATGATAATAATAATAATATAACAATTCATATTTTAATGTACTTGTTAATGCCCCTTTTCAAATAATAATAATAATTCCATTATTACTATTATTATTATTACCTTAGATACACCACAATTGCACGTGAAAACCCAGATCGGATTATTAAAATTTTTGTCAGGGATGTAACTACAGCTCACGTAAAGGATCTTCCAGCTCAACCAGTAAAACGTTCGTATACACAAACATTCACAACAACCTATAAATACTTACGTAGTTATTATTCTGGTGATTTCAATGATGAAAATGACGATAAAGTAAAAGATGATGAGAATCTGAATCAAGTAAAAGATGATGATAATATGAATAAAGTAAAAGATGATGATAATATGGATAAAGTAACATCAACTAGAAATATAAAAGATGAACAAGATAAATCTTCTCATTCTCATCTTTCACGTATTATGCATGATATTACTCATTTACATTCATCATTAGGTTCAATGATTGGATTTAGTAGTGCTATTTCTGCCACCACCGATGAAAATAAAAGAGAAGTTTCGAAAGACGAAATAATAATTAATACTACTACTGATAGTAGTAATAATGATAATAATGATGAAAATAAGGAAGACGATGTTACTGAAATGAAAACTCCTTTGGAAATGTTTCATAAAAGATTAGAAGATTTGAAAAAGGGATTACCCGAAGGTTTATTTTCGACTTTTATGGATCCCAAAGAGATAGAAAATGATCCTTTGATTAAAAAAAATTTAAATAGTTGATTTAATTCTTTTAACTAAATTATAATTTATTTATTTAAATATTTTTATTGGGAAAATTAGTCAAAGTTCCTTTGGATAATTATCTATTTAAGAATTTTTATTTATTTATTTATTTATTTATTTAAAGTCATTTAAGTTACTCTTTATTTATTTATGTAAAAATTGAATATATATATATATATACATATGTTAATAAATCATCATTATAATTATATAGTACATCCACCTGACGGGCAGTGGTTTTTACTTAAATTTCAAGGGTGAATTGTGACACAATGAATATTCCGATTATTCGTACAGGAATTTTGTTTCACGCAAATTTAAGAAAATATTCCAACTTTTTTTCCTGCCTCCAAGAGTTATCGGTATTAGAGAGAAGAGAGAGAGCTACTTATACTACTATTTATGATGGTAAATGTGTTAGTGTTCATTATTATTATTGAATTTAATTTTCTTTCTCTCTCTCGCGTCACAAAGTAACGCCCGATTTTCCAGTTTAACAATATTTTCACAACTGATTTTCGTTTTTTTGCGTCCTTTCTCCGTTTGTTTTTTTTTTACGACTGTATGAATGTTATATAATGATTTGTATGGTTAAAAATGACATCCAAAACTGGTGTTTCAATCCATACTGCAAAAAAAAACCGTAAAATGGTTCGAGACAAAAAAATTAAAACGTTGGACTGGCCATAGAAAACATCTGGAAATTGTTAAAAAAATTTTTTCAAAAACTGTAGATGAGCTCAAGACTGCTTTGAGTGAGGAGTGATCGAAATTTAATTTAATGTATCAATTCTTAGGAAGATTGTGGACTGACTTAATGTTACAAAGAATTGAAACAGCATTGGATGCAAAGGGAGGGCCGACAAAGTATTAGTTAATTATAAAAAACTTTGTAAATAGAATGAATCATGTAAATTTGTATTTTAATAAAAAATCTGCGACTCGTATTAATACATTAATGCAAAACTCGCTATTATTATTCTCTTCTGGATTTTCTGTAAAGTCTACAAACGGGAAAGTTAAGAAAAGAGAAATATTATATATATCAATGAAATAATATATCTGATATGTTACATATCATATGTAATATATAAAAATAAATTTGATTTTAAAATATATCAAACATTATCGATATTCTCTTTAAGGTGACAAATATGATTTTCACATTCTTCGTCCCAAATTTTTATAAAACTACTCCCTGCGACCGTTGTGACAAAATATTGAACTTGCAAATTGATAATATACCGAACTGCCTTGTTTATTTATAGTTTATTAAACCGATGTGTTCCGGTTTACATATAATATTTTATTATATTTTTGGATGCGGACTTCGTCGCCGCCATGTGATTTTAAGATTAATGTTCAGATCTAATTTTAATATTAACCCAATTATTACATCTACTTAATGCTACATATGTCTGCCTTTTTCAAATATCTGTAAATCTAAGTTAGGTAAAGTTAATCCCCAGACTTTGTGATAAATGGATATTGAAGAAGAAAAGGTGAAGTATATTTCTTGATTTCTATAGTATATTAATAATTCCACTCAACACAAAAAGCACATCTGACTGTTTGTGTTTCCAGGTGATAATACAAATGGTTCCATTATATATTCGGTATTGATCTAAAAGATTTTTTTGTCTTTCCTCCTTACATTGTTTGTTAATAAAGGAAATAAAAGGTTACAATTATTTAAATTGGTTATTTTATTGTTTTTACGAAAATCTTAATAAAAAAAAAAATTCAAGATTTTTTCATTTATAGTAACAATGATTTTTTGCATCTAACTATCTATTGATTGATATACAACAACAAAGGAAAAAAATTAAATAATAAAAAATATATTAATCGACCCCCATTCATGAGGTAAAAGTTTTTTTCCTCCTATATTTTACCTATAGGTGCAGACTTGTGCTTTCTTCAAAGTTACGTCATTTCGTCACGTCATATGTTTTCATATGACTTAACTAGTTGCGTCATATAATTTATGAGTTACGTCTTTTATGATTTTATATGACAACATAGTTACTTCAGTTAAGTCTGCACCTATAATTTTACCTCAATCTCACTCTCGATCTTTGTTTTTATCTCCTGCTCTCGAGATATTATTTAGAACCAAATCAGACCGAAAATTTCGTGTCCATAGGATAAGTCGCTTTTTATCCAATCACGATCGTTTTTTTTTGATAAAGATCCCCGGTTGTGATTGGCTCATCTTGAGATTTATAAAATAAACAACCCAAAAATTTTATTTTTTATTTTTTTATAATCCTTTATTATGTAAATAAAAGCTTGACTTTCGTTTAAATATTCAATCCATCATGCATTTCGAATTTACTACAACTTATTCTATTTCTTTTCTCTATAGCTCAATAATTATTTGCTTTTGATTTTTTGTCATTTTTAGTTTAACAATAAAGAACTTTAGTCAAAGTGTATTGCATGTATGCTTTTATTCATTTTACTTACTTATACTTGTGTAACAATAATCATCTAAATTTTATTTTTAGTAAACGTCATGCAAATAAATTAAAAATCGACTATTGTGTAACTTCTTTTTAGAACATAATGAATAAAATTGGATGTTGTCATCTCATTATTTAGATTTTTACCGTTTTTGGCAGGATTTAAAAAAATAAAAAATTAATCTCTTCTTTTTTACCTTTCTTCGAAAGTCTATTTATAAATTATATATAATTTTCTTTTTAGTTATAATATTTTTTCTAGAATTTTTTTTTTAATTTCCAACACTTCTTTAACCTTTAACCATGTCCTTATTTAGAGACACCGGAAATTCTTTTTGACTTTTCCATTTTCCGATTAGACTAAACTTCGGAATTCTAAGTCCACACCCTTTTTTTATTATATTATGGTTTTTTTTTTTTATTATAAAAGGAACAATAAATCTGTTTTTTTTTTTTCAAAAACAGAGAACAATAAAATCTATAAATTCAAAGGCCATATTATTTTATTTTGATTATTAAGAATTTATTTTTTTATTTAAAAATATGGAATATAAAAAAATTTTGAAGATGTTGTTTGTTGTCACAGGATTAGGTTTATGGATTACGAGTGTTGTNAAAATTGGATGTTGTCATCTCATTATTTAGATTTTTACCGTTTTTGGCAGGATTTAAAAAAATAAAAAATTAATCTCTTCTTTTTTACCTTTCTTCGAAAGTCTATTTATAAATTATATATAATTTTCTTTTTAGTTATAATATTTTTTCTAGAATTTTTTTTTTAATTTCCAACACTTCTTTAACCTTTAACCATGTCCTTATTTAGAGACACCGGAAATTCTTTTTGACTTTTCCATTTTCCGATTAGACTAAACTTCGGAATTCTAAGTCCACACCCTTTTTTTATTATATTATGGTTTTTTTTTTTTATTATAAAAGGAACAATAAATCTGTTTTTTTTTTTTCAAAAACAGAGAACAATAAAATCTATAAATTCAAAGGCCATATTATTTTATTTTGATTATTAAGAATTTATTTTTTTATTTAAAAATATGGAATATAAAAAAATTTTGAAGATGTTGTTTGTTGTCACAGGATTAGGTTTATGGATTACGAGTGTTGTGTTTGGTAAGAGTAAGAAAAAATAAATTAAAATAAAATGTTAATAAACAAATGAATCGAATAAATCGAAATCTTTTTTATACATTTTTTATAGAATTGCGTGAGTCTTCAAACTATATGGATGCTGCAGGAAAGAGACATGAAGCAGAGAAAAAGTTTCCCGAAGGTAGACAAGATAAAGGAACGCCCAGAGATCAAATCGGTAAAGAGTATTACTCTGATTTAAAGTATGCAATTATTATTTTTATTTTTTATTTTTTATTTTTAATTTTTTTTTAAAAAAATATTTACGATTTTATATTTTTAATATCGATATATGCTAACAATAATAATTAAAATAATAATTATAATAATAGTAAATTTGGAGTCAAAATTTTTGCCATATTCTGGGTTTATTTCAGTTTATGCTGTAAGTTTTTTTATTTTATTTTATTCATTATATTAAAATATAATTAATATAATTTATTTGATTTATACTTTTTTTTTTTTTCATTTCATTTTTAAATTAATTTAGTCATTAACGTATGTTGCGCCCTCGTGAACAAATTCTGCATGTAAGTCTTTACATTATTATTATTATTATTATTATTATTATTNTATAGAATTGCGTGAGTCTTCAAACTATATGGATGCTGCAGGAAAGAGACATGAAGCAGAGAAAAAGTTTCCCGAAGGTAGACAAGATAAAGGAACGCCCAGAGATCAAATCGGTAAAGAGTATTACTCTGATTTAAAGTATGCAATTATTATTTTTATTTTTTATTTTTTATTTTTAATTTTTTTTTAAAAAAATATTTACGATTTTATATTTTTAATATCGATATATGCTAACAATAATAATTAAAATAATAATTATAATAATAGTAAATTTGGAGTCAAAATTTTTGCCATATTCTGGGTTTATTTCAGTTTATGCTGTAAGTTTTTTTATTTTATTTTATTCATTATATTAAAATATAATTAATATAATTTATTTGATTTATACTTTTTTTTTTTTTCATTTCATTTTTAAATTAATTTAGTCATTAACGTATGTTGCGCCCTCGTGAACAAATTCTGCATGTAAGTCTTTACATTATTATTATTATTATTATTATTATTATTTCATTTTCCAATATTTATTTTCAAAAAATCAAATTCAAAAAGGGTATTGCTAAATATCACCGCAGGTGATTGTCTCCTCTAGGAAAAATTTCACAATTCCTTGATCAACCCTAGCAAATTTAATTTTGCCCAGTGGTGACAATCACCTACGGTGACATTT
Organism: Diversispora epigaea; assembly: GCA_003547095.1. Taxonomy (NCBI): domain Eukaryota; kingdom Fungi; phylum Glomeromycota; class Glomeromycetes; order Diversisporales; family Diversisporaceae; genus Diversispora; species Diversispora epigaea. The sequence goes on along the minus strand of PQFF01000451.1, from coordinate 244,643 downwards.
AACAATTTCAATCAAAAATTTCAAAAATTCGAAATTCCAAATATTTAAATATTCAAAATATTTTCAGGGTTTGTTTATTTTTATCAGGAATTTACGTTGTAACATCTTCCTATGACCTAATCAAAGGAAATCAATTATTTAAATGTCCTCGCACATATGATAAATTTGATGATTCAACTGCGGAAATTAAAGATCTATTATTTATATCTTGCCAATATCATCTAAGAAATATTACGATGGCATGGATTCATTTTGGATTAATTTGTATTATTGTGACATCTTATCGTATTGTTGTACCTGCGGTTGAAATCATAGAAGATATTAAAACCTACAACATCAACAACAACAACAACAACAACAACAACAATAATAATAATGATAACGACAACGACGGCAACAACAATAATAATAACAATAACAACGAAAATAGCAATAATAATAATGATAACAACAATAATGATACTGTGATTAATATAGACAATAATGATCATACACAAAATGATAGTGAAGGTAGTATTTTGAATTCAGTTATGACTAATATTAGAAATACATCCCGTTAAAGGTTCGGCTTGGTCCGACTTGAAGTCAAAGCCAAGCTGGACCGTATTGACTTGAACTACAAGTCAAATTTATGGGGTTGTTACTATCGACTCTATCAACCCCATTGGCTTGACCCCCCATTAAAACGGTTAAAAAAATTTAGAATTGATAAAAATAACCCTGAAGATTTGAAGCCAAGTCAAACTGACGACTTGAAACTCTCGAGTCGAACCGGTTCAGCCCCCCACAGTCCAGCTTGGCTTAGCTCGGACTTAACAATAAAAAGTGTCCCACATGCAAAAACACTAGATTATATATTAGATTTATTAGATTTAATCTTCCGTTAATATAAATACACATATATATATATTACATTATCATCATCACGTTTTCATTATTCATTTATTTCAACATATTATTCGAATAAAAATATCACATATTATTTTGATGGGAAAATTTTATATTGACATAATAAAAGCACACGCCGTGGTATTTATTTTAGTTATTATTATTATTATTATTATTATTATTATTATTATTATTATTATTATTATTATCATTATTGTTATTGTTATTATCGTTATTATTATTGTTATTATTGTATATTCGTTGACCTGTTGACTTAACGTTACGTTATTAAAGAAAGAGAGAAATATTTTCTTATTCGCGTATCAAATAATGCACACAATTCACGTGACCAAGTTTTCATTATTATAAATTATTATAAGCCACGATAATCACAACAAGATTTGAATCGAAAAATATGATACGATAAATATGATACGATAAATATGATTCGATAAATATGATACGATAAATATGATAATATATTTAGAAATTTCATTTGAGATTTTGATATAATCTAATCGATCGATCAAAACCATCTCTTAATAATTTATTTGTTATAAAAAAGTGGCTGTAAAAAATAATGGCTTAGTTTTCGTTTTAATTTCTCGAATAATTCCTGTTTTGGTGATTTGATGATTCAAGATCTCGAATTACGTAAATGATATAAATGGCAATAATGGTAATATATTGTTAATTTATCGTGTTTTTAATCTGATTTTATCGTGTTTTTAATCGTTTGATTTAGTTACTTTTTTTAGTTTATTAGTGGCTCGGCAATTATTATCAATGAATCAATGCGCAACAATACTATAATCAAATATTCAATGAATCAATGCCCGACAATACGAAATCATAATCAAATGTCGAGCCAAAGAAGAGTGAAAAAAGAATGTAAACGTGATTAATCAAAGTATTGTCTTTAAGATTGAAAGAAAAAAAAATGAAGCCACAATATCTGATCCAATTATAATAGTAACATTATTACCAAGATCCCAAAGTTTTTTTTTTTTTGCGTTTGATCACCACACAGCCTTTTACAGCCAATATTTACAATGATTTATAAGAAAAAGTTTTCAAGATGAAAATGTATAAAAAGACACGATAAATTCTTTGGAAAATCAACCTAACAACAATAATAATTGCAATAATTAAATAACATTAAATAAAATCAACATTAACAAATAATCAATAAAACATAATCAAAAATGAACACAAAAGTTTCAAAAAATCTTCTCTTCGTAACCCTTCTCATCTTTTCGCTTCTCTTTGCACATGTTTCTGGATTAAGTGTTAAGAATCGTCGCTCCGTTAAACGTGCAATCGGAGATGTAGCTTACTGTACTTTTTATAATTACGGATATAATAGTAAAGTTTCCGGAGAATTTCATTTTACAGAGATTGCGACTAGTACAGTTAGAATTACTGGACAATTTAATACGGGATATGTTGATGACGTAAAGTCAAATTATGCATATGTTATTAAAAATTCTTCTGGTACAACTATTAAAGATTTAACTACGGAAATTAACGCACAAATCACTATTAATATTCCGGGAGCTTCAGCATTTGAGTGCGATTTTACGGGATTAACTGTAGATGATCTTGTAGGAGCTTCTTTTTGTGTTACATATAAAACATCCACTACTATTGGTGATGCCGTAATTACAAAAGTATAATTTTAGTTTATATTTAAAAAAGAGAGAAGATATTTTAATTAATTAATTATTTAAGAATATAATTATTATTGATATCCAAATAATTATAACGAAAAATCGAGAATAATTTAATATTCGTCCTTAAATTTCTACAATTTATATAATAATTCTAAACTAATCTTTTTCATTCTCTCTTGTATATTCTTTATTTTATTTATTTATTTTTTATTTGTGATTCATTTTCCATGTGATAATTAAATAAAGTTTTTATTTATTCATTATATTATTATTAAAAATGTTAGTTATTTAAATGGCAACATGGAAACTCGGATTTTGCCATAAATAACATAAATAATGTATTTAATGAATCCAGATACAAATATTCCAAATACATTCCAAATATTCCAAATATTCCAAATATTGCTCGCATCGTTGTCCTAATCTTCTAATTCTTCTTCACAATGTCATGATAAGTATAACAATTCCAATATTTCAATAATATCTCGTGCAAAGTCATGGAAAATCCTGAATCAATTGTAAGCTCAACTTAATAAAATAATAAATGCTTAAAGTTATCTTCCGCCATCAAAGTATATCTATCTCAACAAAATTGTCTCATGAAATTCACAAAGGTCTTTACAATTATTATATTGCCATTTCCTATATTAAAAGTCATTTGATTTTCAGTTGATATTTATCAAACTTAAACTTTACCAAAAAACAGACAATTAAGGTAGATAATGTTGCATTGTTGAACTTTAAATTTCTCTATTTATATATTTCGTTGTCACACAAAATATGTGTACGTGATTCCTGAAAAAACTTTGGATGATTTTCGGTGCGGTTGACCAATCAAATAACGAGAACGTATTTTGATACGCGTCTGTAGCTAATCTTTGAATTTTCCCATACGTCCGTGCATCGGTCATATACGCGGTGAAGTACGAAGGGAGACCATCGCACTGCCATATAGGCCTCTTCTACATAGTCACCTTTAACATATAGTTGATCATACCGACAGAGGTGTGCGCGAAATGACTGCCCGCCAATAAGTGGTAAACAAAGATAGGCCACTGTCATATAAGTGACGAATATTTCTTCATAGAATCTCGATTTTTTAGATATTGTAAAAATATAGTAAATATAGTTTATTAGAATTATTATTTTGCACATCCAAACACGACCATATTTTGAGAGTAACGAATCGTGGATCGCATTTTTTTTACGTTGGAAACATTAGAGCATGATGTTTGTGAATGATTCCGGAAAAAAAAGAGGTCATATAAAACTTGTTTGAGACAAGTCCTGAGTTATTAAAGTCTTATAAAAGCGAATCAGCTTGGGATCATTTGAGGTTAAAACTTTTTATTTTCTACCTTCTGTTTTCTATGTTTTTGTTCTGGGCCTATAGCACGGGATAGGTTGCGTCCGAATATTCTTAGTTGAGTCTATTGCTATAATTCCGTCTAATAGCTTAAAGTGCTATGTCGGGTCTAAATCTCCGATGAGTCAAAAATCCCAGGGTTACGTCTTCTATGGGTATCTCGGGTGCACTTTACTTTGGCCGCGTCAAAAGTTATAAACAAAAAATTTTTCCTTTACATATTTAGAATGAAAGGAAGTCATCTGGAATAGGAAGACCAAAAAATGGTGTTACGGAATTCTTAAAAAAAAGCATCGAACTTGGATTTTCAACCAAATGTTGGACTTGCACTGTGATTACAATGAAACATTATCTAATACTACACGAGAGAATATTGAGCCAGGTAACATACTCGAACTCGTTTTGTATTATACACTAAATAGAGAAGACAAAGGGAGGAAATTTTGTTCTAACATTATTAATTTGAATTTTTTTCCTTTGATAAAAAATAGTCAAAATAGAATGTAGAAATGCAAGTTACTGTACACTGAATATGTATTCAACCTTTTTTTTTAATGATGCGGAATAATATAGTTCTGAAATGGAAAGGAACGAAGTGCAAAACCGAATTCGATAGCGATTCGAGTGATGCGATATTAGATGAAAGCCTCGATGAACCCGGATAATCGAGAAATGTAAATTATTTTTAATTAATATATAGTTAATATAGCAATATTTATTTATTTTATAATTTAAAATTTAAATTATTTAATTAGTAACATATTAATATTAAATGATTATTTATTTGATTCAGCAGGATTTCAAATATAATTGTTTGTCCTGTAAGTTAATGGTATTTATTTGTTTGGTTACAGAAAACAATACTTTGAATATATGTTGAAATTTTATTAAAATTAATTATGATAGTCAAAATATTTCATGTGTTATATTTTAATCTGTTAATTTCTCCCTCACGATATTATCATTTGTAATTTAATTTTTGAACTTTTTATCTTCCTTTATGGAGACAAAGATGTCTTGTCACGAAATGCAACGAAAGAATAAAGTGATATCGGTTTATTTAAATATTAATATAATATTTATTAAGAAAGATGTTACCTATTTTATTGTATATATAATTGTACATTTCGCACACTATTAATTAATACATATTGGCAATACATTTGTAGAACTGCACAATTAATGCCTCCTCAATTAACGAAATAATAATATCCTACACGTAGAAAATCCATTCGACCATTTGTCACACGGACACTTTAACCTGATGAAATTCTGCATATTCATACAAGAATGCCTCCAGAATAACTGATACTTTGACTTATTATCCCCAGAAATTTTTTTTTTTTTTGACTTCACTCGTGATTTACGCAATTTCTACTAAGGTGTTCCTAATATTGATAGAAAACACCAATTTTTAGGGGAAAATGGAAATATATAGATTGTGTGGAATTTGTTGAATTATTAGATGAAAATACATTTGGAATAGGTGATTGCGAAGAGTTGTCTTGCGGTTACAAGATAATATGTGTTTCATCTCTGTAACATCGATATTCGTCAAGATATTTTATACCTGGACCTCGTAATGATGATTGGTGAACATCGCCCCTGCACATTCATACAAGAATGCCTCTAAAATAATTACCATTTCGAAGACTAAAGAATCTGGACCTTGGATAATATGATCTTCTAGGACCCGAGATCTAATTCCTATTCTTGTTAAGAACCCTTGTGATTCATATGGCCAAATTTTTCGGCTCGGTTTGACAAATTATAAACCCTTCTCAATCTTGATCTCTTTTGTCATTACCATAAATTAACTTTCCATCGACCCTCTGCGCTATATATAAATGCTATACATAAATAAAATACAGTATATACAAAGTTCTATGATATCTATACACTATTGACCTTTCATAGATTTGTACAAATATATAACTCCAAAGTAATTGTGCCGCGGCTATTTTGAAGTCCATGGGAAAACCAGTAATCGCGACTTTTTACTTTTTCGAAGGTAAAAGTTTTTATTCATATATCCTTAGTTGCAAACTTATTTAGAAGAACATAAAATGAAAAAAATTTTTTTTTTTTTTGCAGAAATAAAGTGTTTGTTAAAATTGTCAAAGATAAAATAAACGTAAAGAAAAAAAAATAATAATGTACCTAGTACAAAATCAATCCTTTGTGCAAGTTGGTCGTACTTATGTGTCCCATGATATAGTGAATTATTATTTCCACGCGTCCTAAAGCCCACTCAATACAACCAGGTGTGTATATATCGTGCAGAATCAGGAGATATCTCATGCAGTGGTGGAGAGGCCTCGTTGCGAATTATCAGTCATGACTATTGGGTCAAGGGTGAGCTCACCCTACCAGGTACGAAATCACGTATTAATCTTCCTTTTTTTCTAAAATTTAATTTTATCAATCAGCAAATTTTTAAATTTTCACGTGATTGATCAATTTTTTTGACCCCTAAATATCTTCTAGTCCATTCCGTAGTATCTGAACTAATACTAGGATTTTGAGCCAACGCACATTTATCACATAGTCTCATAGTTGAATCTCTTGTAATTCCAGTTCATTTTTTCAAAAGACTGTTAAGACAAGATTCTTTTAAAGATGCAAATTCATGATATTGAAATATCGACGAAGAATTTTTACAAATAATAGGTTTTTAATACCCCACGGGCTTTATCTGTAATATTTAGTTGATGTTTGATAGATTTGAATTATATTACGATGAAGCCATTCTTCTTCATTTTGAATAATATGATCCTGAATTTATTCAACTAATTCATCTGATGTTCATCTGCAGCAATTATTTTCCAAATATATTAATAAAAGAGGAATTAAAAAATAATAATATTAATAAATTATGAATTATAATTTTAATTAATAAAATAATAATGGTTCTTGCTTTTTCCTCAAAAATAACTTACCGGCACCCACAGTTGTTCAACATTCCACAAAGAACAAACATTCCCTAACACCCCCAATTTGAGTTTCGTTTTCTTTCGGTCGTCTAACTTTGTCCCAGAATAATTAAATTATGAATATTGAAAAGGCTTGTACTACGAAAACATTGTGTTGAAACAGTCGAAACTTAAAGTACAACCTTTTTGCAATATCGTTGTATCGCTTCCTTGTCACCACGTTATTTCAAATTATTTTTATTAGTATTTTTTTTAATTTTGTCAAGACAAAAAAATATTAACAGAAGCATAGAATTTCCCTTTAATTGGTGACAATTCATATGATCTGCATAGACCGTGATTGGCTAAAAACTAAAATGTATCACATGATATTCAACAAAAGGTATTTTTTGATAAGAGGACCCTTAACCTGTACCCCGGGTCTAGATTCTTTTCCTTTGCCCTGGGGGTACAGACTCTTATCCTATGCCTCTCCAAATCTTATTGGTCCATAATTCGGTAGATAATCAGGAATTTTTCATGTGGAATTTTGAGTTGACAAATTTTGAGTGACAAATATAGTTTCCGCATGTAAAAAAATTCCAAGTTCCTAGGATATTTAATAAAAATCAATATTCGAAAGGTGTGACACATGGTATACATGTCGTCAAAATTATTGAATTGAGTCAAACGCAATTAAAATCAAGAAAAATTGGAGTTATGTCAAGGCAAATTTTGATTTTTACTAGTGATTGATGTAATTAATTAAGTCAGACGCAATTAAAAATTGAAATTTTAAAAGTTAAGTCAAAACCAAATTAGTTTTGACGACATGTATAATGTGCTTGACATATAAATAAAATAGAGCATCCTTAACTTAGACCCGGGAGTCTAGACATTTATACTAGTCCTATTGAATCTGATTAATTCAAATTATTAATAAGTGATTTTTGAACATTTTATTTTGTAAATTATTTAAATTATTTAATTTTAATAATAAAAAATTTTTAAAAAAAGTATCAGTCTTTATTTTTCAAAAAAATTTCATATTTATTCATATATAGGAAATAAACTACTCTTGATATATATAATTACCAAAATCGGAACTATCTTCTATAATTTTTTTAGCTTTTTCAAATAAAATATTACCCTGATCTTGAGAAATTAAATGCAATGCAGTTTCAGAAACTAAAACTTCTTGCAAAAAATCCACTGGTTTTTTTAGAGAAATTAAATTATATGTTAACGAATTATTAAATAAAAAGTTTTGAAAGTACTTTGGTAATAATAACTAATTCTTTTGAACCATAACCATAATTATACTTGCACGCAAAATTATTTTGGGGCCCCGAAATTGCAATTTTGGGGAAAAAAGTCGAAATAGTTTTTCATAGAAGACGAAATTATTTTACTTAAAACCCGAAATTTTTTGACCACCTAGATTTATTCTTTGATTGAAGATACACATAATTGGATATTTTTTTTACTTCCATATATAGAATGGATTCTGCATAAATCTTAAAAAGTCGAAATACCTCAAAAATCCAAAATCAATTTTGGGAACATGTATAANAATAAACTACTCTTGATATATATAATTACCAAAATCGGAACTATCTTCTATAATTTTTTTAGCTTTTTCAAATAAAATATTACCCTGATCTTGAGAAATTAAATGCAATGCAGTTTCAGAAACTAAAACTTCTTGCAAAAAATCCACTGGTTTTTTTAGAGAAATTAAATTATATGTTAACGAATTATTAAATAAAAAGTTTTGAAAGTACTTTGGTAATAATAACTAATTCTTTTGAACCATAACCATAATTATACTTGCACGCAAAATTATTTTGGGGCCCCGAAATTGCAATTTTGGGGAAAAAAGTCGAAATAGTTTTTCATAGAAGACGAAATTATTTTACTTAAAACCCGAAATTTTTTGACCACCTAGATTTATTCTTTGATTGAAGATACACATAATTGGATATTTTTTTTACTTCCATATATAGAATGGATTCTGCATAAATCTTAAAAAGTCGAAATACCTCAAAAATCCAAAATCAATTTTGGGAACATGTATAACCATAATACCTGGGCTAAAAATAAATTTGTAATTTATAAATAAAAATCTTATAAACTGAAGTAATAAAATTAAAAATTAAAATTAAAACTTACTCTTAATATTTCAAAACGGCCCATTATTTCTATTGGAGTTCCTGCCTTTTTTGATCCAATTTTTTGACAAATTTTTAAAGTAAAATCTTAGTAATAACTATTTATTTTCTTATTAATAATATCTAAATATGAATCTTTTATTTGAAATATTCTTGCTTTTAATAAATTAAAATCAATTTCTATAAAATAACCTTTTTGAATACTATTGGAAACAATTGTTATTTCTGCTTGATGAATTTTACAAAATAAGTAACAGTCTTCTATTGTAGGTATACATGTTCCCAAAATTGATTTTGGATTTTTAAAGTATTTCGTCTTTTTAAAATTTATGCAGAATTTATTCTATATATGGAAGTAAAAAAATACCTAATTATATATATCTTTAATTAAAAAATTTATTTGGATGGTCAAAAAATTTTGGATTTTAAGTAAAATAATTTCATTTTCTATAAAAAACTATTTCAACTTTTTTTTCCAAAATTGCAATTTCAGGGCCCCAAAATAATTTAGTATGCAAGTAAAATTGTAAATTTACTTAATATAAAATAAATTTAGTATATATTATTTTAATTAAAGAATTTTTTTTTTACCATTTTGTTTTGTAATTTTATTTAATAAAAGACGAATTTTTAGTGAAATAAAATATAATAAAAATTCCGTATAAAAAGAATATTTATTACCTATTAAATATTAAAAATTTAATATAATGTTCTATTAAACCAATTAAATAAATTTAAAATAAACTTACCCAAAGAGATAATGTTACATTAACGAGTTTACTTTTTTTGTTTATATTATTTTTTAATTTTTTATTTGGAGAATTTGTGGAATTGTTTTCTTTATCAGGATTATTTTCTATTATAAAAAAAATAATTATTAAAAAATTTAAATTAATAAAATAATAAATTTATATTACATCTTGAAAATTATTTTTTTTATTTAATATATTAACTTCACTTATTTGAGATATATTTTGTTGATACAATACTAATATAGATTTTTTAGAAAGTCTATTATTTTCAAATCCACTTTTAATTCTTTTTTTTATAACACGTCCTTATTATTAATATATTTTAAAAAATTATATTATTTTTTTTTAAAATGATATAATTATACAGCTTAGTTTATTAATTAGTCTTTACAGACCTATAATCTAAATTATCGCTAAATTAAATTATAGTATTAATGTAAACTAGCTACTTACCCATCAAAAATAGTAAAACTATCTCTAAGTGCGATCTCAGAAAATAGTTTAATGCTATCCGAGTGCTAAATAAATACCTTTATGCTTTAGCCTACAAGGGTTCGAAGTCTAAGCATAGAGTTATTTATATCCAAATTTTAAAAAATTATATTATAAATAAATATTTTATATTAAAGAAAAAAAAACTTACTTTTTATTTTAATTGTTGCTGGATTTTTAATTTCATTATTATTTTGTTCTTGTATTTTTTTTTTAAAATAAAATAAAAATTCTTCTTTTATTAATTTATCAAGAATATTATAAAATTTTTTTGTTGTTTCAAATTTAGTTTTTACTATTTGTTGAACTTTATACCAAGTCCGATTTAATAAATATTCATAATTTTCATTTTCATTATTATTAATATCTTCATTTTGATAATTTGTATTTAATTTTTCAGAATTATTATAAAAAGATTTATATATTTTAATCAAAGTATTATCATTTGGATCTTTTCTCCATCTTATAAGAAATAAATGTTGAAAAATTTCTTCTAAATTTAATTGTGTAGCAACCTTAAAAATATGTCAACATATCAGTCAATGGTCATGTTAGGGATCGATATGGAGAGTCAATTTTAATTAGAGAATCGACATTTATGTCGATTACTTTTTGATAAAACATTTTTAATTAAAATAAAAATAACTTACATAATAATTAATATTCAAATTTTGCTCATAGTTTCATATTATATCAAGTTTGTTACACATAAATTTTCATCAGGATCGAATAATTATTGCTTAACTTTTATTATAGATAACTTATTTGATAGACGAAAAATTGTCAAACTTGACAATATTTTAACATTCAAAAATATTATTTAACCATAGTTTGTGTCAGTATTGTACATGGGATATGTCCCAGGCCTTTTTGAACTTGTTCCATCTTTGTCACACCTTTGTTCCAAACATGTTCCTACTTATATTTAACTTTTAAAAATATATATTTATATGTAAAATTAGATTTTAAGCATTTTTATTTAGAACATTAAAGTATGTTATTATAATAAAATTTTGAATTATTATTATTTTTTTCATTGTCCCAACTGTCCCAATTTTGTCCCAAACAAAATTATTTTGGAATCCCGAAATTGCAATTTCGAGGAAAAAAGTCAAAATAGTTTTTCATAGAAGACGAAATTATTTTACTTAAAATCCAAAATTTTTTGACCACCCAGATTTCTTTTTTGATTGAAGATACACATAACTGGGTACTTTTTTTACTTCCATATATAGAATAGATTCTGCATAAATCTCAAAAAGTCGAAATACCTCAAAAATCCAAAATCAATTTTGGAAACATGTATACTCATAACAACACTAATTTGTGTTACTAAGAAATGTAATATAATAAGATACAAAAAGATTGATTTTATCTTTATTTTATTAAAGGAAACTTTAAATAACTTACATCTCGGTTTTCATGTTATCTATTTTTTAATAAAAAAAAATTAATGTTAAAACAAGAATACGAAATTTCCTCCTTATTACCTTCTCTANTTTGAACTTGTTCCATCTTTGTCACACCTTTGTTCCAAACATGTTCCTACTTATATTTAACTTTTAAAAATATATATTTATATGTAAAATTAGATTTTAAGCATTTTTATTTAGAACATTAAAGTATGTTATTATAATAAAATTTTGAATTATTATTATTTTTTTCATTGTCCCAACTGTCCCAATTTTGTCCCAAACAAAATTATTTTGGAATCCCGAAATTGCAATTTCGAGGAAAAAAGTCAAAATAGTTTTTCATAGAAGACGAAATTATTTTACTTAAAATCCAAAATTTTTTGACCACCCAGATTTCTTTTTTGATTGAAGATACACATAACTGGGTACTTTTTTTACTTCCATATATAGAATAGATTCTGCATAAATCTCAAAAAGTCGAAATACCTCAAAAATCCAAAATCAATTTTGGAAACATGTATACTCATAACAACACTAATTTGTGTTACTAAGAAATGTAATATAATAAGATACAAAAAGATTGATTTTATCTTTATTTTATTAAAGGAAACTTTAAATAACTTACATCTCGGTTTTCATGTTATCTATTTTTTAATAAAAAAAAATTAATGTTAAAACAAGAATACGAAATTTCCTCCTTATTACCTTCTCTATTTTTTACAGAAGAATATGACAGTAATGAAGAGTTAGAACAAGAGGAATTTTTACAAGAATATAATGAAACACTTGATAATAGTAGTACCAATAATATATACTCAAAAAAAGAAAACAATAAAACATTTGAAAAAGAAGAAATCATAAAACATTTGGAAAATACAGAACTTATATCATATGTAGTTATTGATTTTGTTGAAGGTAAAATTCAATAATGTAAAGATTCAACGAAATTAAGACCACTATACAACTTATTTGATACATGGCAGGTTAATAGAGATGTAATCAAAGAAGTTGATGACAATTTGTCAAGATTAGGAGTGTGTAATTCTCATTTTCAATTTGATAACAAATATTTATATAGCTCACAAAATAAACAATTGAAAGATTTTAGTCAAGGAATTATTCAGTAGCATCGGTGTATTTCTTGTGACAAATATATGACTTATTTTTCGCGAAGTGAAAGATGCACTTTATATTTTTAGAATTTAAATAATCAAAATATTCAAGTACCTTGTATTGGTCAATATACATGTAAAGCACTACAAGTATATTTATCTTTATATAAATGTGCATTTGATATCACCAAACTTCAATGTATTTGCTGTTTATGTTATGAAGATATAGGCGGGCACATTTATCGTCATCTTGGAAAAGGAAAAAAAAGCAACAATATGTATTACTAAAAATTTTCATAAAAATGATATAACAAAGGGACTTAAATTATTAGATAATTGGTTAATTAACATTGCATGAACAGGAGAACATGATCAAATTAAAAAAGAATTATTAATTAAGACATTCTATACTTTTCTTCTTTTTATTAATACTATATCCAGTCAAGTAGATTCTACTAAAGTGTTAATAAACTGGGAAAAAATCTCTTTACACAAACTACCTAGTTTATTTATGATAAATATAATTTTTTTAAAAAATTTTAAAAAAAATAAAAAAAAAAAATTTAAAAAAAATCTGGAAATAGATGATTTCAAAGTAATATGTCTTAACTAAATAAATAATTTATAAATAAATAATTTATAAAGAAAAAATTTTAATTATTTATATATTTTTTAGGAATTCAGACATGAATTTGAATGAAAATTATAGAACTTATGATCAGATATCAACTCAAAAAAATCTGTGCTAAAATGTCCAAAAACTATACAGGAATATTATGATGGTTTTCCTAAATTTTTGAATAACTTCTTTTTCAGAATAATAAATAAATTATATTGTAAAAAGATGATAATATATAATTGACAACGAGGCGGTAGGTTGCGAGCATGTCCCTTCGGGTTAGTCTGAGTCTCATCTTTAACTAATAGTTATTAGAATAAGTTATGTATCTTATGTATAAGAAACTTTCTGTTTTTCTAATTAATAAAATTTGAGGTGAGGCCTCACTGAAACAAAAAAAAAAAAAAATATAATTGGCAACGAAAGAGACGTAATATTTTATCAAAAAGTATACTTTATGAAGAAATTATGAAAATAGTAACCTTTATTATATTTATATTATTAAGAATAGCTTTTCCTCATTTGAAAATTTGGATTCCTCGAGTATTAGCCAGTCTTGGTCGTATACCACGATTATTGGGTTTCTTTTGACGATTTCTAACAGTTTATTATATAACGTCACATAGTGATCGGTATGAATGAAAGCTTACAAAAGTTTGAATGGAAAAATCGAATTTAGCAAAACGTCTTATTCAAGGCAACAATATTTGAAATTTGGTAACTATCGATAATATTGACTTTAAAAAAAAGAGTTTCAAATTTGGCAATATATATGATGTTACTCGTGATAATTCATATGTATGTTACTCTAAGGATAGCATTTCAGGTCTAATTACCAATCGAAGTAAAAACTGTTCCAAAAGAAGTTATTGAATTAACGACTGAAACTCCATTATTTGGATTGAATCAAGATACCAATAAAACTTTATTTATATTTCAACAAGTCATTTGTGAATTATTAGATTTTAGGAAAATTGATAATAAATTAGTTTACAAAACAGATTTCAATACAGAAACTATCAAATACATTATATTTACTAAATTAGATTATGGATACCTTGGACCTTCTCCAAATGTTGTAATTTTAAAGCCAGGTGCCAATCCAAATTCAGATAAAGAGATTTTATATGTAGCTGAAATGTATAAAAAAGACTTTGCATTAAAAAGTCATTTTTTTCTAGATATTGTAGCTATACTTGCACGCTAAATTATTTTGGGGCCCCGAAATTGCAATTTCGGGGAAAAAAGTCGAAATAGTTTTTCATAGAAGACGAAATTATTTTATTTAAAACCCAAAATTTTTTGACCACCCAAATTTATTCTTTGATTGAAGATACACATAACCGGGTATTTTTTTTACTTCCATATATAGAATGGATTCTACATAAATCTCAAAAAGTCGAAATACCTCAAAAATCCAAAATCAATTTTGGGAACATGTATAATTGTAGCAGACGAAGCTCTCTTCTATCGGTTAATCAAATGCATGACAGAATGGTTAAATATAAGGCCCCTCTTAGAACAATAGCATACGACTAAAGATTTTTGTTCTGTTTTATTGGTTTTATTTTTTAATTATGGTTTACTAAACTTAGCATCACATTTAGATGTTCATTTTTTAGATAAATTTGAATCTGTGGTTGATTATCGTTCAATTGCACGGGTACTTGATTTTCTATAAGCTGCAGTGGAAATAGCTATTAATATCTACATTATTGAAAAAAAAAAGTCTTTTGATGAAATAATGAATGGTGAAAATGGCTCACATATTTATCTTAAGGTATATTTATTAAACTGTATTTTTTTTAGAAAAAATACTTAACTAGTTAATTAGTTTCTTTTTTATCTAAAAATATGTATTATTATGTTTTGTCAAAGAAAAAAATATCAATCGTAAAACACGATTATTATTGAAATAAAAAAATTTTATTAAAATTTTACAAAAATAAATTACATTTATTATTATTTCAATATTGTATATATTTTTTTTTTTTTTTTTTTAACCAACGGAGCCTCACTCCAAGACGTTTATTAATTGAGGTAAAAATATATACATTTTTAGAACAAATAAATACATAGAGGAGTTTGCTAAAACTAAATTAAATTAATTTATGGCACGGCCCATCGTTGCCTAGTAAACCTGGGAAACTGATTAGCCAAAGCCCTGTCAGTTAGTTTTATAAAAACGCGAAGTCCCTTTTATGCTAATTTCACTTAATATTTTTGCATATAGCCAATGTTTTGCATAATNTTAAATATAAGGCCCCTCTTAGAACAATAGCATACGACTAAAGATTTTTGTTCTGTTTTATTGGTTTTATTTTTTAATTATGGTTTACTAAACTTAGCATCACATTTAGATGTTCATTTTTTAGATAAATTTGAATCTGTGGTTGATTATCGTTCAATTGCACGGGTACTTGATTTTCTATAAGCTGCAGTGGAAATAGCTATTAATATCTACATTATTGAAAAAAAAAAGTCTTTTGATGAAATAATGAATGGTGAAAATGGCTCACATATTTATCTTAAGGTATATTTATTAAACTGTATTTTTTTTAGAAAAAATACTTAACTAGTTAATTAGTTTCTTTTTTATCTAAAAATATGTATTATTATGTTTTGTCAAAGAAAAAAATATCAATCGTAAAACACGATTATTATTGAAATAAAAAAATTTTATTAAAATTTTACAAAAATAAATTACATTTATTATTATTTCAATATTGTATATATTTTTTTTTTTTTTTTTTTAACCAACGGAGCCTCACTCCAAGACGTTTATTAATTGAGGTAAAAATATATACATTTTTAGAACAAATAAATACATAGAGGAGTTTGCTAAAACTAAATTAAATTAATTTATGGCACGGCCCATCGTTGCCTAGTAAACCTGGGAAACTGATTAGCCAAAGCCCTGTCAGTTAGTTTTATAAAAACGCGAAGTCCCTTTTATGCTAATTTCACTTAATATTTTTGCATATAGCCAATGTTTTGCATAATAAACGGCTGTGTTAAATGAATTTCTCTTTTCCCCAGATCCATAATCCATATTATAGTTGCATATTTGCAAATTTTTTGTTTGCTGCTGTTGATCATAAATTACATCATCATAAACTCTCATATCTATAGATTCATCTATCATAGTTGAAGTATTGTTGGGTTTTTTCCTTCCCAGTTTTTTGTCTTTTGCTTTAATATTCTAACTTCTTTCCCATATTAGAAACTTTTCACAGCGATATTTCCATAGTTGAAATAAAAGGAGTTTAAGTTTATACATACTTCTAAGTACTACCAGTTTTCCATCTTTGGAGTTACCCATTATTTCCTTGAAAAGTAATACCAGTGAGTTAGGAATTAATCCTGCAATAATATCAAGAAAGTATATTTGATCAAATTCCATTAGGTGTTAGTTGCGGAGGTCAAAGTCATTTGTGTATATATCCAACTTCTTTTTTAGAGACTCTAGATTTAACTTTAGTTGGAGAATATTTGCAGCCTCATGGATAAGAATTTTTTTGAATTTTTCTTTAAGCTCTTCTAGTGGATTTATACCTGTTTGTGATGAACATGTGAAAATATGAATATTATTTTCTATTTCTATTTGGCAGAAGGGGCATTGATTAGTTTTGTATAGAAGAGGATTTCTTTTGTGAAGATTTGATAGTGTTGAAAGTTCATCATTTAGTAGTTTGAGAGAAAACTTTCTACTAGATGCTTCTCTAAATCCTGAGGTTAATGATGAAATTTTTCAATATTGTATATATATTTGTTCATTTTTTAATTTATCTTACTTTGGGACAATGAGAAGGCGGTGGCTATTGTAATAATTATAAATATGATGAAAATAGTGATAGAAATAATTCAAAATTTTTAACCTTTATTTTTATTAATTCTATCCATAGGTGTGGTATCTATATTATAAATGGGTCAGAATATGGAAGGCATACTAGATGGGAATGTGAGTGGAGAATTTTAATTTACAACGAAATTCGTTATCTGCAATGAGACCTCTTTATGTAAGTACAAGCAAATTAAATTATACAACGGCCATAGCTCATTATTTCAGCATCATAACTGTTCATCCTAAATTAGAAAAAAAGTTATGTTATTGTAGTGCATTTAAAATTCCCAATAATATTAACGATCCTAACAATGAGCGTCATATCTGTTTTGAATTTGATGANATGAACTTGAAAATATTTATAATGCTGATGAAACTGGATTGTTTTACAGAATGACAAACAATCAAACATTAGCAACTGGTCCTGTTAAGGGTAGAAAAAAGGTAAAAGCATATTTTTTATTTAAATAATATTATATTATTTTTTTAAATAATTTATTAAAAATTTTATCTTTAGGATAAATCACGATTAACTGTATTGTTAGCAACTAATGCTATTGGTACTTCAAAATTGAAACCTTTAGTAATTGGAAAATATGAACGTCCAAGATGTTTTAAAAATATTAATATGTCAATGCTTCCAGTAACATACAAAGCAAATTCAAAAGCTTGGATGCGTCATGATATTTTTGAAAATTGGTTAAAGGATTTGGATTACAAATTTCGTTTAGAACAAAGAAAAATAATATTACTAATTGATAATGCAGCATCACACACAAATCCTGGTCATATTGATGATGAAAATGATGACAATGATGATCAAGATCTAATTCAAACTCAAGGAATTCGTCTCACAAATATTAAATTACAATATTTACCTCCAAATACAACAGCACATTTACAACCATGTGATGCTGGAATTATAAATAACTTCAAGGTATGTTACAAATAATTTTATTTAAAATTAAATATGCTAAAAATTTAATTAATATATAAAATATTATTTTATTATAGTTAAAATATAAACAATTATATTGTCGTGACCTTATTCAAAGATTTGAAAGAAACGAAAATATAGATAAATTGTAATTTATTTATTTAACAAATATAAGAATAATAATAATTTTTTATTTTTAATTGTTTTTAATTGTTTTTAATTGTTTTTTTAATTATTTTTTAGCAAATTAAATGTCAAAGAAGCAATTGATTTTATTGGAGAAGCTTGGGAAAAAGTAACACAATCAACAATTACAAATTGTTGGATAAAAACAGGCATTTTACCAGATACAAATGAAGAAGAAATTAATAATGCTGAAAATAATATGCAAGATGAATATTTACAAAATCAAAATGAAATTAACAATCTTTTATTAGATATAAATATTCCACTAGAATTTGATGACAATGATATAGCTACTGAAGAACCATTAACAGATGATCAAATAATTGAAATGGTATTAGAAGAAAATAATTTTGCATCACAAAATATTAATGATGAATCTGACAATGAAGAAACACCTACTGTTAGTATGAAAGAAGGTCTTGTATCTTTAAAAAAATGGATAAGTTTTTTTGAACAACAAAATTCAGATGATTTTTGTTTTGAAGATTTAATCAAGTTTAAAAAATATGTACGAATTATTGAAAAAATGGAATTTGCAAGCAAAAAACAAACAAAATTAGATAGTGTTTTTTCTACAGATATGAGTTTTGAAACAACTGAAGTAGATATTTTAAATTCTAATTATGAAATGAATGAAAATTTTGAAATAACTGAAGTAGATACTTTAAATTCTAATGAAAATTTTGAATTGGAAGATTATATGTAATATAAAAATTTAATAAAAGTTATATATAAAAATTTATAATCACCGGTGATATATTTTTTATATGATGTGATTATATATAGGTTTTTTATGTAATATCACATTTGCTTATAATCACCACCAAAATTTGGTCCCGAGGTGGTGATTATACATAGGTCTGACTGTATACCTGTTTGTGATGAACATGTGAAAATATGAATATTATTTTCTATTTCTATTTGGCAGAAGGGGCATTGATTAGTTTTGTATAGAAGAGGATTTCTTTTGTGAAGATTTGATAGTGTTGAAAGTTCATCATTTAGTAGTTTGAGAGAAAACTTTCTACTAGATGCTTCTCTAAATCCTGAGGTTAATGATGAAATTTTTCAATATTGTATATATATTTGTTCATTTTTTAATTTATCTTACTTTGGGACAATGAGAAGGCGGTGGCTATTGTAATAATTATAAATATGATGAAAATAGTGATAGAAATAATTCAAAATTTTTAACCTTTATTTTTATTAATTCTATCCATAGGTGTGGTATCTATATTATAAATGGGTCAGAATATGGAAGGCATACTAGATGGGAATGTGAGTGGAGAATTTTAATTTACAACGAAATTCGTTATCTGCAATGAGACCTCTTTATGTAAGTACAAGCAAATTAAATTATACAACGGCCATAGCTCATTATTTCAGCATCATAACTGTTCATCCTAAATTAGAAAAAAAGTTATGTTATTGTAGTGCATTTAAAATTCCCAATAATATTAACGATCCTAACAATGAGCGTCATATCTGTTTTGAATTTGATGAGGCTTTAGAAACTTTCGGCGTAAGGTTCATTAAACAAAACATTAATGAAAATATATTTGATAAGAAAACTCTTAGGGATCAAATAAAAATTTCACAAGATGAAAAAAAGAGGATAGATTTATTACTGAGTGAATACCTTGGTAATTATTCAATTTCACATAGCGAACAAGCTGTCAAGTCGTGTAAGGAATCTTTATGGAAGCTTGTAGATGATCTTATAATAGTATTTGAAATAGATAATTTTCTATCTCATCAATTATTTCAAAAATATACACCCACAAAATTACACCAGAAAGGACTTAATCAGTTAATTACTTGTTATCCAGATGGGTTAGAGCTATACTTGCACGCAAAATCATTTTGGGGCCCCGAAATTGGTATTTTGGGGAAAAAAGTCGAAATAGTTTTTCATAGAAGACGAAATTATTTTACTTAAAACCCGAAATTTTTTGACCACCCAGATTTATTCTTTGATTGAAGATACACACAACTGGGTACTTTTTTTACTTCCATATATAGAATAGATTCTGCATAAATCTCAAAAAGTCGAAATACCTCAAAAATCCAAAATCAATTTTGGGAACATGTATAGTTAGAGCGAATAAAAGTAATATATTAACAGGAAGTCTTAGGAATAGAGTATAGAAATTCAAAAGGTAAAAGAACAATAAAAGTTGTTAAAATGAAACTTAAAGATTATAACAAAAAAAAATCAAAAAATGAGGTCGAAAAGGAAATTACATAACTAGTAGCAGAGAATTCAAATGAAGCATCACCTACTACTAAATTCACTGAACCACAATCTAAACGAAGAAAAACGATAGACACCAAACACAGAACTACTGATAATGAAATAGCAATCCTTTCTGTATTAAAAATATACAAAAATAACCTTCCAAATGAAGTCATTACTTCCGTTTGTGAGAAATTGTCAAAAGTTTGAACTATAAAGAAGGTAAGAGCATGGTGGAATAATCACAAAGACAAAAATTAATTTTATTAAAAAATATTTTATAAAATTTCTATAAGAATTTGTTACATTTTATAAATAAAATAAAAATTAGTTATTTCTATAATAAACACTATTCTAATCACTTTTTACAAATTAAATAAGTTGATTGCGTTTGAAAAACTATGTACAGTCAAACCTATGTATAATCATCTCGTATATAATCACCTTTCATTATAATCACTGTTTTTTTTGGTCCCAAATTTTTTATATTAATTTTCCCTATATATAATCACCTCATATATTGATTTTATGTATAATCACTATCACCACTAATTATAATCCCATCTATAAGAAATTTCCCTATGTATAATCACATATTTCATGTGATCTATTAGTAATATATTGACTTCTGACTTGAAAACATAGATGAGTATACAGATAAACTGTACGGTACGAAACGCTATTTTGTACTGTACGATTTTACATAAATTTTGCACAAAATTCATACAGTCCTTATTTATTTAATAAACCCTAACCCGTGACTAATTTATACCCTTGTACTGACACATGAAGTGGCGAGTGCTGGACAATATTTTTACTTTTTTATGTTCTGATCGTTTCGTGGTATGAATGAAAATATCACGTGATAGTAGTTAATCAACCGTACAAGCCACAAATAAATCGTACAGATCACCTAACTTCTATTCGTACAGTACAAGATAGCATTTTCGTACCGTACAGTTTATCGTCATACTGAACATAGATCACGCGTTAAGTTCAGCCAGTAAAATTTCAAACTTATGATTACATCAATCACATGCATTAAGTCATGCATTACACGTGTTAATTTTTAACCAATTAAATCAAGCTGTGCCTGTCAATAAAATTTATAATCACCAGTAATATCTTTTTTCTATGTGGTGATTATATATAAGTTTTTTGTAATATCACATTTGCTTATAATCACCACCAAAATTTGATCCCGAAGTGGTAATTATTATACGTGTTGCCCAAATCCCAAATAATTTGGGATTTGGGACGCCAAAATGCACAAATTACTAGTATTTGGGATTTGGGATTTGGGATTTTGGCAAAAAATATTAATTATAATTTGGGATTTGGGATTTGGGATTTCGGCATTTGGGATTTTGGCATTTGGATTTTGAATTTGGGTGACAGGTATAGTAATTATATATAGGTCTGACTGTATAATTATGAATTCAAAATAAATTTTAAGAATTAAATAAACTTGTATCTCAGGATCAAAGTCACAAAAATAAGGAAAGTTGGCTCAATATAAATTTTTTGTACAGGTGTTATAATGTAAAGAAAAACATTAAAGTGTGTAAACAGAAATCTCAAGAACAAAAGTTTATTAAGGTTTTTTGACGAATTATTTGAAAAAAAGTAATATTTTATTAAACTGTTCGTTTCTTATTATTAATATTACACAAAATTTCAATTAATGATTTACAGGTGATCTGACATGACCACTGACTGATATAATACTAGAAAAATTTGTATAAAAACATGAACACAAAAAATGTTTATTGATTAGATCATATTTAACTATTCTTTTTTTTTTGATAATCAAACCTTTTGACACAAAATAATATTTCTATATCATTATTGTTACTAAAAAATAAATAAAAGAATTAAAATTTATAAAAATATTTATTTATTTATTTAAAATTTAAGTTTTTCTTTACTTTAAAATTTCCTTACTTTTATAAGACATACATTGTAATAATTGTTTTTGTGTTTTTATAAATGCATACTTTATTAATAATTCTAAAGATTGTTTTTCATAAGAACTTGTTAATAAAGAAACAGTTTTATTATTTTCATAAAATTTAATAAATTCAGTATCTTCATCGCGTTGTTCTAATGCTAATTAAAATGTTTTCAAAAAGTTAAAAAGAGATGTTGTGACATCCATATATCCTTTCATAAGGTTATTTATTGATTCGCCCCTTTGAGTTATAATCATATCAGCCATAAACAAATGCCAATTATAGCAAGGTGCCCAACGTTGTAAATTTTTTTTCATTTTTTCTAAATATTTAATTATTGTAGAATGTATTATTTTTAATTCATTTCATTTTTCTAAAAAGTTATTTTCATCATATTTATTAAAACATTTATAGAAAAATCTTATAAATTCCATCTATTTACACTGGTTGAATAAACAAAAATCAGAATTCTATTGATGACGCAAATATACATAAATCGGATATCTTATTTGTGAAAATTCATAAATCAGAAATAAATCGAAAAAAATCGACTGCCTATATTTAATAAATCTTAACAAATTTAGCCATCAATCAGAATCCTATTCATAATAAAACCATCCTATTTTTTTCCATTCGACCAGTGTTAAATCCTAACGTACAATTTAAATTTTTGACTACATTTTTCATAATATGTCACAAATACAAAGTATGCTTTGTTCCAAGTAGCGAAAAAATAAGATCTACTATTTTGATAATCGCAACATTTACTGATCGAAAATTTATAAAACCTACACCTATTGGATACCAGATATATCCGGAATTATATGGAGGCATTCTAGAACGCTATATATACGAAACGTCCAGAGAACGCACTAGAATGGTATGTTCTAGTACGCTATATATACGAAACATTCGGAGAATGCACTAGAACGGTACGTTCTAGTACGCTATATATACGAAACGTTCGGAGAACGCACTAGAACGGTGCGTTCTAGTATGTTATATATACGAAACGTTCAGAGAACGCACTAGAACAGCATATTTAATATGCTATATTAACGTAAGTGGTGTTTGTAGGACGCTATAGATCAGTGTATTTTGGACGCACTAGAACATTTATATTTAATTCCTGATGTAGGTGTAGTATCTGTGCCTAATATTATACATACAGTGGCTTCCAAAATAAACGTACCACCTACATTATCAATTATTTTTTATATATAAATTTTTTATTTGTAATTAAATCCAAATTTTTTTTTTAAAAATAAATAGTTTATTATATAATTTATAAATTTTTAATTAAAATTGGATATTTTAATTGGTCAATTATTAATAGTCATGTAATTGCTGCAAAAACTATGGTGCATTTATTTTGTAACTTTTATAAAGATGATTTTATTAAATTATTTTATCAATAATTACAATAGAAACTAAATTTTTTTTTTATATAAAATAATTTACCATCTAGTATAACTACCTGATGCTTTATAAACATCTCTAACTTGTTCAGGCATTGATTTTATTAATTTATCACATGTATCTTTTGAAGTTTTGTTCCAAATTTTAGATACATGTTCCCATAATGAATCTTTACCTTTAATTTCTATATTTAATAATCTAAGACGATGATCGACATCATTCCAAAGATGTTCGATTGGATTAAGATCAGGTGACTGTGCCAGCCAACTCAAAACATTAATTTTATTCTCCTCAAACCATCTTGCCATACATTTAGCTGTATGTTTTGGATCGTTATCCTGCTGAAAAATAATATTTTCCACCTCTAATCCATAATAATTTAATGTCTCCATGAAGTCTTCACTTAGAATTTTACAATAAAGTTTGACATTAAGGCCTCCATCAATTCTACACAAATATTCTACTCCTTTAGATGTAAAACACCCCTATACAAAAACACTACCACCTCCAAACTTAACTGTAGGTTTAATAAGTCTATTATCAAGATTTTCTCCTTCCCTTTTCCAACAATACTGACGTCAACTTGAATTCGTCAGACCAGATAACTCGCTTCCAATCTTCAACGGTCCAATTATACATGTCGTCAAAACTATTGAATTGAGTCAGATGCAATTAAAATTGAGAAAAATTGGAGTTGAGTCAAGGCAAATTTTGATTTTTATTAGTGATTGACGCAATTAGTTGAGTCAGACGCAATTAAAAATTGAAATTTTAAGAGTTGAGTCAAGACCAAATTAGTTTTGACGACATGTATAGGTCCAATGCATATATTTCTTCGCGAAGGCGAGATGTTTATAACGATGAATTTTGGAGAGTAGAGGCTTTTTAGGTTTAACTCTTGCCATCATACCATGTCTTTTCAGTGCCCTACGTATAGTATTAGCACTGATATTGATTTTTTCATTTATTTTTAGAGATTTTTGAAGTGCTACGGCCGTTAGTGCTTCGTCCGTCATAATTCGGCGTATGAGTACCTGTTCATTTCGTTCTTCCAAAATCTGTTTTCTTCCTTGGCCCTCTTTATTTTCTACTTGTCCAGTTTCTTTTTTAATCGTAGTATAGAAGTATGGTCAACATTTCCTAGCTTTTTGGCTACTTCTCGTGAGCTAAATTCTGCTTTGAGTAGAGCGATCGCATAATGTCGTCTTTCGATGGTTAGTGTCATAGTTTATTAAAAAAGAAGGAAGTTTTTTCAAACGAATTTAATAAATGTAATATAGAAAATATTTTATATTATTAGAGTTTTTTATTAATTATTATTTTAAAAAAAATTTATTAAAGTTTTTCATTTAAAAAAAGTACCAACATCTGGAATTATATAGAGGCGTTCTAGGATGCTATATATACGAAACGTCCAGAGAACGCACTAGAACGGTGCGTTCTAGTACGCTATATATACGAAACATTCAGAGAACGTACTAGAACGGTACGTTCTAGTACGCTATATATACGAAATGTTCGGAGAACGCACTAGAACGGTGCGTTCTAATACACTATATATACGAAGCGTTCGGAGAACGCACTAGAACGGCATATTTAATACGCTATATGAACGTAGGTGGTGTTCGTAGGACGCTATAAATCGGTGTATTTTGGACGCACTAGAACGTTTATATTTAATTCCTGATGAATATTAACGCATCAAAGATTTTTTTATTTACCATTGTTAATCGATTAGTCAATTATAATTTAGATCATGTGATAATCGATTAGAATAGATAATCTTAAGATTTATTAATAAAATTATTTTAAATATTTGTAACATAATAAAAATTTTATATATTATATAAAATAAATTTAATTTTACTGTGGTGCGTTTATTTTAGAAGCCACATCAGGAAATTTTTTATATCAGAGGTTATTGTAATAATTTCATTTTTAAAGGTTATTGAAGGTTATCGGACCAATAACATTCATCAGGAATTTTTATATAACGTTTTATAACGTTATATGAATGTTCTGTTCGTATTACGTTCTATATACGCCGTTTTATTGCGTATTACGAACGTTACGTTCTAGAACGATCCATTCTACAACGTTTTACGAACGATACATTCTAGAATGATTCGTTCTACAATGTTTTACGAACAATAGAGGTTTATTTATTTACACCAATAACAAATCTGATAATCTTTTTTTTTTTAAAACTACTTTTTGTAAAAAATGAAACAAGTTATTTATCTCTTTCCTTATATTTTTTTAAAAGAAATATAAAAACAAGTTACTTATCTATACTTTTAAGTAAAATAAGTAAAAGTTTCACGAAATTGGGATCGGAATGTTGTTCTCACGACATGTTAGATTCGAGATGGCAAAAATGGTAATGAAAACATGTGAATATTTTATTTATTTATTTTATTTTTTTAAAAAAAAGTATTTACCTTTTCCTTTTCCTACCTTTAAATAAAACAAATAAACACTTACCTTCTCTCTCGGAATTGGGATCAGAATGTTGTTCTCACGGCATGTCAGGTTTGCAGGAGTATATAAATTTATTTTTTAATTTATTTTTATTATTTTTTTTTAAAAAAAATAATAAAAATAAATTAAAAAATAAATTTATATACTCCTACAAACCTGACATGCCGTGAGAACAACATTCTGATCCTAATTCCGAGAGAGAAGGTAAGTGTTTATTTGTTTTATTTAAAGGTAGGAAAACGAAAAGGTAAATACTTTTTTTAAAAAAATAATAAAAACAAGTTACTTATCTATACTTTTAAGTAAAATAAGTAAAAGTTTCACGAAATTGGGATCGGAATGTTGTTCTCACGACATGTTAGATTCGAGATGGCAAAAATGGTAATGAAAACATGTGAATATTTTATTTATTTATTTTATTTTTTTAAAAAAAGTATTTACCTTTTCCTTTTTCTACCTTTAAATAAAACAAATAAACACTTACCTTCTCTCTCGGAATTGGGATCAGAATGTTGTTCTCACGGCATGTCAGGTTTGCAGGAGTATATAAATTTATTTTTTAATTTATTTTTATTATTTTTTTTTAAAAAAAAACAAGTTACTTACCTCTTCTTCTACTTGTTTTTAAATAAAACAAGTAAACACTTACTTTTTTTCTCAGAATTGGGATCGGGAATGTGGTTCTCACGGCATGTTAATTTTGCGGAAGTAGGTAAGTATATTTTTTTATTTATTTTTATTATTTTTTTTAAAAAAATAATAAAAACAAGTTACTTACCTCTTCTCCTACTTCTTTTTAAATAAAACAAGTAAACACTTACCTTCTTTCTCGGAATTGGGATCGGGAATGTGGTTCTTACGGAATGTTAGCTTCGCGGAAGTAGGTAAGTATATTTTTTATTATTTTTATTATTTTTTTTAAAAAAAAATAATAAAAACAAGTTACTTACCTCTTCTTTTACTTCTTTTTAAATAAAACAAGTAAATACTAACTTTCTTTCTCGGAATTGGGATCAAGAATGTAGTTCTCATGGCATGTTAGATATACGTGTTGTCCAAATTCCAAATAATTTGGGATTTGGGATGCCAAAATACACAAATTACTAGTATTTGGGATTTGGGATTTCAGCAAAAGATACTAATTATAATTTGGGATTTGGGATTTGGGATTTGGGATTTTGGCATTTGGGATTTTGGCATTTGGATTTTGAATTTGGGTAGCAGGTAAAATGTTAGGTTGTGGAATGGGAGGTTGAAAAACATGAAAAAAATAAACTTTCCTTTCTTTATAATAGTTTTATTTTTATGTAACTTTATATGTTTAATAATATATATATATATTATGAAAAAGTTTAATAAATAAAATAATAAAAATATAAATAATTGTTTCGCAGATAACAAATAAATGATATAATGAATAAAAATATTAATATTAAATGGCAATATATAACGTTATATATATGCCGTTCGTAAAACATAATACGAACGAAACGTTCGTTATATGTTATAAAATGGCGATATATAACGTTATATATATGCCGTTCATAAAACGTATAATGAACGGAACGTATTTATAGCGTACTAGAACGTTACGTTCTAGTACGTAGATGTCATTCTAGAACGCTATAAATATGTTCCGTTCGTTATACGTTGTAGAACGCTATATAAAAATTACTGATGTTTGCAAATATTACGTTTATTATGATAAAGTGAAGGTTATTGAAGGTTATCAATATTAATAACCTCCAGAGTATTATGTTTTATTAATAAAAATGAAGGTTTTCGGTATCAATAACTTTCGTAAATATTACGTTTATGTTGGAGGTATTCGAAGGTTATCGGAATGAAGGACTTCAAAGGCTTACATTTAAAAAAATTTACCGATGCATTGTATATCGGGTACTCAATAGATATGAAAAAACATTTTTCACACTTATCGAGTATTCGATATATATAAAAAAACATTTTTTATACCTATCGAGTACCCAATATGTGTACGATATTAGACACGGATACTATACCTATTTGATATCCAATAGGTGTAGGTTTTATAAATTTTTAACTAGTGATCTTCATCTGTAAGAAATACTTTTGGTACTTTATTATTAACCATTTTAAAAAAAATATTAAATATCCAATTAAAACTTTTAACACTTTTATTACACATAATTATACTAGCAAAACATACACTTTTTTCATAATTATTAACATTAGTAAATATGTCAAAAGACATGTTAAATCTATTGGTTTTATATGTATTATTAAAAATTATACATCATAAAATTGACAATAATTCATTAGCTATTCAGAAAACATACAAATTGCATATTGTAATTTATTTGTTTCTAAATTAATTTTAATTTCATATTGAAATTCATTATTATGTAATTTAATATTTTCTAATTTCATTATAAAATTGTTTGCATCTAATTTCTGTTTCTTAATAGTTCTTTCTTGTTAATAAACAAAATTATACAAATCATTATAAATCCATGTTATAATACTAGAAAATTTTTCTTTTAATATTGTTCGAATTGTTGAAATATTATAATCAGCATGACTAAAGCTCCTAACCGTTCGATTTGAACTGAATCCGAATGGCTGGTTCTGGTTCTGGTTCGGTTTAGATTCATTAAAATCCAAACTGAAAGATCTCTGTTCGGTTTAGTTTAGTTTTGAATTCTTTATTCAAACCGAATGAAAAAACTGAAACCAAACCGAAATATTTTTGGTTTATAATTTTTTTTTTGTTACACCATTTTTTATTTTTGTTGCACCGTTTTTAGAAATAAAAAAATAAAAATCAATTAGTGCATCAGGAAATTTTTTATGTTGGAGGTTATTGTAATAATTTCGTTTTCAAAGGTTATTGAAGGTTATCGAACCAATAACCTTCGCAAATATTACGTTTATTATGATAAAGTGAAGGTTATTAAAGGTTATCGATATCAATAACCTCCGGAGTATTACGTTTTATTAATAAAAATAAAGGTTTTTGGTACCAATAACCTTCGTAAATATTACGTTTATGTTGGAGGTATTCGAAGGTTATCAGAGTGAAGGACTTCGAAGGCTTACGTTTAAAAAAATTTACTGATNTCCATGTTATAATACTAGAAAATTTTTCTTTTAATATTGTTCGAATTGTTGAAATATTATAATCAGCATGACTAAAGCTCCTAACCGTTCGATTTGAACTGAATCCGAATGGCTGGTTCTGGTTCTGGTTCGGTTTAGATTCATTAAAATCCAAACTGAAAGATCTCTGTTCGGTTTAGTTTAGTTTTGAATTCTTTATTCAAACCGAATGAAAAAACTGAAACCAAACCGAAATATTTTTGGTTTATAATTTTTTTTTTGTTACACCATTTTTTATTTTTGTTGCACCGTTTTTAGAAATAAAAAAATAAAAATCAATTAGTGCATCAGGAAATTTTTTATGTTGGAGGTTATTGTAATAATTTCGTTTTCAAAGGTTATTGAAGGTTATCGAACCAATAACCTTCGCAAATATTACGTTTATTATGATAAAGTGAAGGTTATTAAAGGTTATCGATATCAATAACCTCCGGAGTATTACGTTTTATTAATAAAAATAAAGGTTTTTGGTACCAATAACCTTCGTAAATATTACGTTTATGTTGGAGGTATTCGAAGGTTATCAGAGTGAAGGACTTCGAAGGCTTACGTTTAAAAAAATTTACTGATGTGTAATACAAAAAAGATAATCAGATTTTAATCTATTTATCTTTTCATACCGTTTCTATTTTATCGTTGTTTTTTTTATTACTACGCCATTTCTATCCTGAACATTAATAAGTAAATATATTTTTAATTTGATTTGATTTGATTTAATTTAATTTGATTTAATTTGATTTAATTTATTTAATTTAATTAATTTGATTAACAAATTCTACTTTATATACTGTATTTTACATTTTATATTATTTTATAAATAAGTAGATGAATAATCTTATTCAAATATACATGAAAATATGTAAATTTTTATAATATTTTGAAACAAAAATAAAAATTATTGTTTATTAAATAAAATTAAATTTAAATTTTTAAAATTTCTATATATTATTATTTTTTTAAACTTACAAGGATTGCTTTTGTAACAGTTGTGTATTGCATTTTATAATTAATTAATTATGTATTTTTATTACAAATTTATTATAATTATAACAATTAAGCAAAACTCTAACAAAAAAGCCTTTTGAACCATTTTGAACCAGTTCAAACTGGTTTGGTTTCAGTTCAGTTTCAAATTAATATTTTTAATTTCAGTTCCAAACCAAACCAGTTCTTAAATTTTGGTTCAGTTTCAGTTCAAGATTAGAACTGAACTGAATAGTTACATTAGAAGTTTTAAGCACGATGAAGTAACAGGATTTTTTCTTGTACTTTAGAAGGAATTGTTCTTTCTTATGTTATAAACTGTTGATGTTTAGGTAATACTATTGAATAATTATGTTCTAAATGTATTGTTATAATATATCAAAGTCTATTGTCTGAATTCATAGATGTATATATCATAAATTTGTACCTACAATATTGTGATGATCTATTTCTAATATTTGAACTTTTTGAAAATTTTTTTGAATTGTCTTCTCTATTACATAATATTGTTTTTTTACGTATTTTGCCTAATGAATTTTTATTTATTTTTCCTAACCTTATATTAAATCCTAATCTTTTTGTATAGTCTTTAACAGCTGTAACAAAATTATTATGAGTAGTATACGATTTGCCTTCTTTAAGCTCTATATTTGTCATTTCAACTTTCAAGTTTATAGATATCATAAAACTAGTTTCTGATAAATCAGATAAATCAAAAAGCAACGATTCACAATAAGTTGTTATTATAAAGATTCGTTTTGAGACTGGTCAAATGTAAAAAAGAAACTGATCCAAAACTTATTATTTATTAAACTTATTATGATATATTTTCGAACTTTTGAAAACAAAAAATATAATGTGACACTTTTTATTTACAAAAAAATATATTAATAATATATTAATCACATGACAATACTTGAGGGTTTAGGATAAGAGCCTAAACCCCTAGGTCTAGGTTAAGATTCTCCAATAAAATAATAGCAAAGGTATTATTTTTTATGGATTTACGGTTATTTATCAAATTTCATGTGACAAAATAGTTATTTTTTTGATGGATCTATAAATAAAACAATTATAAACATATCAAAAAGTGACCATAGATCTATCAAAAATGATACGTTGGCAAAATAACAATATCAATGTCAATCATTTCAATTAATCAAATTCTTTATTGTCAAAATATATTCTTTATTGAAATGATTACAATTGCGAACAAATTAAAATTGAAATTGTTTTTGGCAAATTCTAGCCTTTATATGTAATAAATGCCGATTAATGTATTTCCAATAAAAGTTGTATTTTTTTTTTGTCGTCTCTACTATACATGTCGCCAAAACTAATTTGACCTTGATTCAACTCTTAAAATTTCAATTTTTAATTACGTCTGACTCAATTAATTATGTCAATTACTAGTTAAAATCAAAATTTGCTTTGACTCAATTCCAATTTTTCTTAATTTTAATTACGTCTGACTTAATTCAATAGTTTTAACATGTATAGTCACTACTATTTGCAAAAAATCAAAATTAATAAAGCGTAACAATACAATTAAAAAATAAAGCATCACGAAATAATTAATAAAAGTTTTTCCAAAAATAAACTATCGAATTTATCACAGAACTTAATTTTACTTGCTTAAATCGAATTAAGGTAACTTCTGTTAATGGCAAATAAGGGCCATTTGGTTACCATCTTCACTTATAATTGAATGCCCGTGTACCTACACTCAATTGATTAATATTCTAATTGGGGTTTCTTTTTTCACATAGATGTCTTCGATCAGCATTTCAGAAATTGCACCTTTTTGGTTTCCATGTCAATAATATACGTGTTACCTAAATCCCAAATAATTTGGGATTTGGAATGCCAAAATGTACAAATTACTAGTATTTGGGATTTGAGATTTCGACAAAAAATACTAATTATAATTTGGGATTTGGGATTTGAAATTTCAGCATTTGGGATTTCGGCATTTGGATTTTGAATTTGGGCGACAGGTATAGTCAATAATGATGTTCGTTGAGAAGATCTCTGTTCACCTGATTTTAATTAGCACGTATATGTCATCAGACAGCAACTCAACGCACGTGAAAAAAGAATAACCGCAAGATGCTGTATTTATTGTTAAGGGGCAGAGAATTTTAACAATAATAAACACTGTAATTGAAATTCTTTGTAACCAGTTGGATTATTTAACTGAGACGGGTTCTATAGCCCCATTAAGATCTGAACCATTTACTACTCCACCTGTACCTTTTCAAAGATCTTCTTATGCTTCTTTTAGTGACTCAAACCAATTATCATTTTTCAATATTACTTCAATGACCCGGAATCAATTCAAAATCATTTTTAATAGGATTATAGCGGAAAATAATTATTCTTTAAACAATATGTGTAATACAGTATCCGTTATAGTGGTCTAATCCGTGGATATAAAATCCGGATATTCGTAAAGATATATAGATATCCGGATGCCAATTTTAGGTGACGGATAAAAAATCACAGATATATGGATATCCATAGATATCTGTGCAGATATCTGTTATATATGTTAATTTTGTGTGACTTAGTTGATTAAAAAATATAAATAAACACGTGACAGAGGTGTCACTGCCTAGTCTTTTTTATAAACTTAAATAAATCAAAATAATATCCTGTGAGGAGTTTACAGAGATTCTGCAGTCAAAAAATTTTGAAACTTTAACTCAAGCAAATAGGTCAAAGAGGCAAAGGCAGCAGATATGTGAACTATCAAACCAACAAAATTTAGCTGCAAACGCGTCTGTAATTGAGTTAAAGTCAGATACAGAAATAAATAGTTTGCAAAAAATTAATAGAAATAGTAGAAAACGTAATAAAACATCAACAAAAGTTGATTTAAATAAAATAACTAACTAGTTAATTTTAATTCCAAATGCTAAACCACCAGGACAAAGTTGGATATGGAGTTATTTCAATCAATATGAACCAATCAGACAATATAAAAAGATTGTAAAATGTTTAGCCCAAGTTCAACGAAAAATGGTGCAGAAGAATGTGGTCATTTTATGGGTTCCGACAATTCTACTGGAAATTTTATTACTCATCTTGCTACACATTGAATAACTGAGGAAAGTCATAAAAAAAGAGTAAATGAAATATGAAATAATAGGCAGTTATCACAACCCCAAATAGATGAAATTATTCGAAGTAATCCAGATATTAAAAATTGCCAAGATCAAAAATTTGTTGAAATTTTAATTAAAGATAATAGACCAATTAGTTTATGTGATAACGAAGGTTTAATTGAATTTATTCATGAATTTGATTCAAATTATCAATTTCCAAATAATAAAAATATTCAACAACTATTAGTCAAAGCATACAATCAAATTAAAGATGTCTTAACAAAAAAATTGAACGATGATGTTATTTCCTGTTTAATAACAACAGATTTATGGACAGTACGAAGCAGAAGTGGATATATTGGTATTACATGTTCTTTTATTAATAATAATTTTGATTTTTGTGAGGCAATTTTAGCAGTTCAACATGTGCCTTATCCTCATACTGGAGATAATATTTGTAAAATATTACGTAANGTAAAATGTTTAGCCCAAGTTCAACGAAAAATGGTGCAGAAGAATGTGGTCATTTTATGGGTTCCGACAATTCTACTGGAAATTTTATTACTCATCTTGCTACACATTGAATAACTGAGGAAAGTCATAAAAAAAGAGTAAATGAAATATGAAATAATAGGCAGTTATCACAACCCCAAATAGATGAAATTATTCGAAGTAATCCAGATATTAAAAATTGCCAAGATCAAAAATTTGTTGAAATTTTAATTAAAGATAATAGACCAATTAGTTTATGTGATAACGAAGGTTTAATTGAATTTATTCATGAATTTGATTCAAATTATCAATTTCCAAATAATAAAAATATTCAACAACTATTAGTCAAAGCATACAATCAAATTAAAGATGTCTTAACAAAAAAATTGAACGATGATGTTATTTCCTGTTTAATAACAACAGATTTATGGACAGTACGAAGCAGAAGTGGATATATTGGTATTACATGTTCTTTTATTAATAATAATTTTGATTTTTGTGAGGCAATTTTAGCAGTTCAACATGTGCCTTATCCTCATACTGGAGATAATATTTGTAAAATATTACGTAATATTATTTCTAACTAGAATCTAACTGGAAAAGTTTTTACAATGACAACTGATAATGGATCTAATATGGTTAAAACTGGAAAATTAATGAATGAGCTTACACAACTCCCTTGTACGGCATACACATTACAACTAGTTGTAGAAAAAGGGTTAATACCAGCTGAAGTTTTAATTGCTTGAGCAAAAAGATTAATAAATTTTTTTATAATGCCAAAACAAACAAAAAAATTATTAGAAATTCAAAAAAATACCAACAATATGAGGTAATTAAAAATTTTAAAATTTTACAATATATTTTATTATTTAATTAAAATAAACATATATTTTTGTTTTTTTTTATTTAATTAAATAGAAGATTTTTTAAAAAAAAATTATAAAAAAAATAAAATTCTAATAATAAAGAATTAATTATTATAGAATTTAGAACAAAATCATGAATACCTTCGAATGATTGCTGATGTAGAGACACAGTGGAACTCAAATTACCTTGCATAGAAACGTTTAATAAAAATCAAAAATCTTATTTACATTCTGGCGTCTACTATGTTAATTGATAATGATCTTTCAGTGCAGAATGATGGAAAACGACTAAAAAATATAAATTTAACAGAAAATGAATGGCAAGAAATGAGTAAATTAATTAAGGTTTTAGAAGATTTTGCCGAAGTTACTGAATATTTAGGTGAAAGCAAATATACAACTATTAGTTTAATGTATAGTATATTAACAGTAATTAGTCAAAAAATTTTATCAGATGATGATTCAGATAATGATTCGAGTAATGATTCCAATATGGAAGCTATAGATCTAACTGGACCAAATATTAATATACCACAAGTCTGCACTATATATGTTCCCAAAATTGATTTTGGATTTTTGAGGTATTTCGACTTTTTGAGATTTATGCAGAATCTATTCTATATATGGAAGTAAAAAAAGTACCCAGTTATGTGTATCTTCAATCAAAGAATAAATCTGGGTGGTCAAAAAATTTCGGGTTTTAAGTAAAATAATTTCCTCTTCTATGAAAAACTATTTCGATCTTTTTCCCCAAAATTGTAATTTCGGGGCCCCAAAATAATTTTGCGTGCAAGTATAGTTACAACTATACATGTTCCCAAAATTGATTTTAAATTTTTGAAGTATTTCAGCTTTTTGAGATTTATGCAAAATCCATTTTATATATGGAAGTAAAAAAAGTACCCAGTTATGTGTATCTTCAATCAAAGAATAAATCTGGGTGGTCAAAAAATTTCGGGTTTTAAGTAAAATAATTTCGTCTTCTATGAAAAACTATTTCGATCTTTTTCCCCAAAATTGCAATTTCGGGGCCCCAAAATAATTTTGCGTGCAAGTATAGTCTGCACCAATCTTGAAAATCGTGTTAAAATAATACTATATCAATTAATGAATCATTATTGGAAAGTTCCATAAGAACATGGGATGTTGGCTGCTTTGTTGGATCCACGATTTAAAGAACTTGAATTTGCATCTGATTCATTGCGCATTAAAACTCAAGAACAATTAAAAGATGTTTATCAAAATATAAACTTAATTAATAATAAAGATCAAGAAGCTAGATTATAACTGGTTTCATCAAATTCGTTATTGGCAAGAATATTTCAAAATAATGTTATTCATGTTGATGAAGTGGCTAGTTATTTGGCTTTGCCTAAGGTTCATCCTGATGATTGTCCTTTATTATGGTGGAAAAATAATAAGATCTGGTTTCCAATATTATCGAAATTAGCAAGAAAATATTTGACTATTTCCGTTACTTCCACCCCAAGTGAAAGACTTTTTAGTGAAGCTGACAATGTAATGACCATAAAAAGAACACAAATGGCATCAAATACATTAGAGAATTTGGTTTTTTGTAAAAAGAATTGACGCTTGGTTGGGGGTTTTTTCTATTAAATTGAAAGTTTATTAGAAAAAAATTTTTTTTTGCATCGCTAATAATAGTATAAATAATATAATAATAGTATAAAAATTAATAATTAATATAATAATAATATAAATAAATAAATAATATAGTAAATAATCATAAATCGTCTATTTTATTTTGAAAAAATTTTTAAAAAAAAAAAATTTAAATTTATCTATTGTTATCTGCTTTTTTATATAATTATTCAGATAAATCCATATCCGGATTATCTGTGAAACTGAATTTAACTGTGCAGATTTATCTGCCTTCATCCGGATTCTTTACAGATAGCAATCTGTATCCGTCATGAAGTCCGCAAATATCCATTCGCAGATAAAAAGATATCCAGATCAGACTACTAATCCGTTAAAATTCGTGGTCTTAGAATGGAAAAGATAAGACTATAAAAAATTTTTATTATAATAATAGCGATTTGAGGAGTAAAACATTTATAAAATAGATACTTAGATAGTAAAAATAATAATAACTTAACTAGTAATACGAGGTAGGGAAAAGAACTGCCATTTCTTTACAATGTAAAGGGCCTAGGATCCGGCAGACATGTTTTCATGTTTTATTCCTCCACGATTCTATCTAATATATGCTAGCCTTTACGTTGTAACTATACTTGCACGCAAAATTATTTTGGGGAAAAAAGTCGAAATAGTTTTTCATAGAAAATGAAATTATTTTACTTAAAATCCAAAATTTTTTGACCACCCAGATTTATTCTTTGATTAAAAATACACATAACTAGGTATTTTTTTTACTTCTATATATAGAATAGATTCTGCATAAATCTCAAAAAGTTGAAATACTTCAAAAATTTAAAATCAATTTTGGGAACATGTATAGTTGTAACTATACTTGCACGCAAAATCATTTTGGAGCTCTGAAATTGGTATTTTGAGAAAAAAAGTCGAAATAGTTTTTCATAGAAGACAAAATTATTTTACTTAAAACCCGAAATTTTTTGATTACCCAGGTTTATTCTTTGATTGAAAATACACATAACTGGATACTTTTTTTACTTCCATATATAAAATGGATTTTGCATAAATCTCAAAAAGTCGAAATACCTCAAAAATTCAAAATCAATTTTGGGAACATGTATAGTTGTAACTGCCGTAGAAGTTTGTGAAACATGCGTATTTTAATAATTTTTATCTGAAAAACTTTTTTATCAACAGAGACAAGAGAAATTTTCTTTTTTTTATATTACATTATCTTGCTTTTACAACGTAATACACAAAACCAGATTTTTAACGCCATATCCCTATAAGAAATATGTATGCTTAAAAAATACTTAAAATATAATTAAAATATTATTAAAATATTATTAAAATAAATTAAAATATACTTAATTGTATTTATAAAAAACTATTTAAAATATTTTTATTTCGTACTTAAAATACATTAAAATATACTTAAAAAATACTTAATTTAGGTAATAAGTAAGTATGTTTTAGGTATATACTTAAAATATACTTAATTTTAAATATGTTTTAATAATATTTTAAATATATTTTAAATATATACCTAAAATATATTTACTCATTACCTAAATTAAGTATTTTTTAAGTATTTTTTAAATATATTTTAAATATATTTTAAGTATAAAATAATAATATTTTAAGTAATTTCTTATATACTTAAAAAATACTTAATGAAGTATATTTTAAATATATTTTAAGTATATTTTAAATATCGTAATTTTTATAGGGTATACAGATATAAAAACGAAAATACGAAAATATGTCTTCACCTTCATATTTATCTGACGAAGAAAGAATAACATGTACGATAACGGATGTTATTAAAAATTATAAAACTGTAGAACTTCAAAATAGTGCTCAAGGAGGATCCTAGATTAACTA
The DNA here is from genome assembly GCA_003547095.1 of Diversispora epigaea. Lineage (NCBI taxonomy): Eukaryota > Fungi > Glomeromycota > Glomeromycetes > Diversisporales > Diversisporaceae > Diversispora > Diversispora epigaea. The sequence goes on along the minus strand of PQFF01000451.1, from coordinate 206,094 downwards.
AAAAAGGGTATTAGGTGTTGTCGTGGAATTGTTGAAAGATGTTGACAACTCGCCAGTCAGTAAAAGATCAAAAACCAAAAAATTTACCATCTATCTGATATCATCGCGATTACACATTCAAGACTTCTATTTTTAAATTGTGTGATGAAAGATTTCAAAGAGTTTGTCCTTCAAAATTCAAGGATATAATTGGATAGATGGACAAAAAAAATAAATAAAAAAATTAATTCAAAAATTATTTTATTAAATTAATTTATATAAAAAAAAATTAAATCAAATTTTAATTATCAAAGTATTGAAGAATCATGTCATTAAAAACGTCTAGGGTAACTTTGGTTTACATCTAAATGCATCTGTACTTATTTTTTTGTGCATGTGTATCATTTATTTTAGCGTACTACTGTATTTAGATTGTGCGATAAAAGATTTCACTGTTTATTTACCATTTTGTCTTATGTTCAAAGAAGAGTTTGCCCTTTACTTAATAAAAAATTGATTATCAAAGTATTGAAAAATCATGTCGTTAAAGACATGTTTAAGGTAACTTTGGTTTACATCTAATCACATCTGTGCTTATTTTTCATGTTTTATTTGTGCACGTGTACTATTTATTTTTGCGTATTATTTATTTTTCCATATTTAAGACATGTTATGCCTATGTACTTTGAATTATACTTGCACGCAAAATCATTTTGGAGTCCTGAAATTAATATTTTGGAGAAAAAAGTCAAAATTGTTTTTCATAGAAAACAAAATTATTTTACTTAAAACCCGAAATTTTTTGATCACCCAGATTTATTCTTTGATTGAAGATACACATAACTGGATATTTTTTTTACTTTCATATATAGAATAGATTCTGTATAAATCTCAAAAAGTCGAAATACCTCAAAAATCCAAAATCAATTTTGGGAACATGTATACTCTAAACTATTCAGTTTTCAAATTATATCACCAAACCTGTACACTTCTAAACAATAAACTATGAGATACTTTAGCTGGAACGGTAAGTCTTGTTCAACTTTGCAATCTTCTTTCACTTGTATTCTCTCGAAGTAAAATTCTTTTCAGTTTCTAATATGGTTTGACTTTCTTTAGTTCTTATCTCCTATTTGAAGAAATGAAAAAGTTTGTCATATCACGAGTTCTTAGCTTCCCACCGTAATGTCATCATTGTTTTGTCGTCTTCAAATAACTGGTGTGACCTGAATAACACATGAGTTCATCACTTTTTGAAAGAAGCAGAAGAACTATTAGATTAAGAGATCTTTGTTGCTTTGAAGAAGAAGGTGCGTTTTTTTTATTTTACAAAGTGAGGGTAACTCCTAGTCAAGTGCGTCTTGACTAGAAATAATGATATCATATACGTATATGCATCACTACTCAGAAGAATTACTGGATTGTTTGCTTGGTAACCACTCCAATCCTTTAATTCAGGCATTTTAACTTTGTCGTTAATAAAGGACTACTAATTCTGGAAGAGGAATTGGTTGTGTATTTTCTTTATTACTAGATAATAAAAAATGATTTTTATTATTTTCATAATAGATGAAATTAGAATGTTTGAAAAAATGGGTAAAACCATACTGGAAGAGGGTGATTGAGGAGGATGAAAAAAAAAACTTATCTGCTTCTACTAGTAAGTATAAGTAATAATGTATTTATAAATATAGTTTAAATTGTATTCATTAACTTGTTTCTTAGATTTCAAAAAAAGGAAAGTTACGAAAGGTTATAAAAGTTTAAAAAAAAGACGGTGGCTAAAACTGAATTAGAATTCTTATCAAAAGTACCTCAACTGATATATTATCCTGATTTAATAAAAAGTACTACCACTATCATTTTGAGTACTGCGCGTACTCCAAACCCAATCAGAAGCTGGACTTCATTTATAGAAAAGGTACAATCTTATCAATTCAAAAACTGTCTTAAAAAATATTCACAACTGTATTTTAAGAGCTATGACAAAGTATATGATATATCAAATAAAGAAGATGTAAGAGGTACTTTAAAGAACAATATATTTGATAATCTTCATATCATCACAACTTCACGAAAACCAATAAAGGTATTCAAACGGATTTCGACAGAGGGTAATGTTATTGGAGGTCCAGATTTTATTTACAAGCAAGGCAAAAAGTTATTGATAGTGATTGAAGTGAAGACCTCTTAGGTTTTATATTTAGAAAACGATGAATTATTACATGAAAAGTATGAAAAAGATTTAAAGAAAAAAAATAGCAAAATAATACAAAATTCTGGTGGAGAGACATCTATTATAAACATTGTATGGCAAATTTTCGAATATTTGATTATAAATAATCTATAATATGGGGTCCTTTCAACCTACAATCAGAGTTGATTTCTTCAAAGACCAGCGGATGAACTATACGTGTTGCCCAAATCCCAAATAATTTGGGATTTGGGATGCCAAAATGCACAAATTACTAGTATTTGGGATTTGGGATTTGGGATTTCGGCANTCCAAACCCAATCAGAAGCTGGACTTCATTTATAGAAAAGGTACAATCTTATCAATTCAAAAACTGTCTTAAAAAATATTCACAACTGTATTTTAAGAGCTATGACAAAGTATATGATATATCAAATAAAGAAGATGTAAGAGGTACTTTAAAGAACAATATATTTGATAATCTTCATATCATCACAACTTCACGAAAACCAATAAAGGTATTCAAACGGATTTCGACAGAGGGTAATGTTATTGGAGGTCCAGATTTTATTTACAAGCAAGGCAAAAAGTTATTGATAGTGATTGAAGTGAAGACCTCTTAGGTTTTATATTTAGAAAACGATGAATTATTACATGAAAAGTATGAAAAAGATTTAAAGAAAAAAAATAGCAAAATAATACAAAATTCTGGTGGAGAGACATCTATTATAAACATTGTATGGCAAATTTTCGAATATTTGATTATAAATAATCTATAATATGGGGTCCTTTCAACCTACAATCAGAGTTGATTTCTTCAAAGACCAGCGGATGAACTATACGTGTTGCCCAAATCCCAAATAATTTGGGATTTGGGATGCCAAAATGCACAAATTACTAGTATTTGGGATTTGGGATTTGGGATTTCGGCAAAAAATACTAATTATAATTTGGGATTTGGGATTTGGGATTTCGGCATTTGGATTTTGAATTTGGGCGGCAGGTATAGGATGAACCACGTGCCCTCAATATACATGTTCCCAAAATTGATTTTGAATTTTTGGAATATTTCAACTTTTTGAGATTTATACAGAATCTATTTTATATATGAAAGTAAAAAAAATATCCAGTTATGTGTATTTTCAATCAAAGAATAAATCTGGATGGTCAAAAAATTTCGGGTTTTAAGTAAAATAATTTTGTCTTCTATAAAAAACTATTTCGACTTTTTTCTCCAAAATTACAATTTCGGGGCCCCAAAATAATTTTGCGTGCAAGTATAGCCCTCAATATATCTCCTACTATAGACATACAATTAAAGTATCTATCAATTTTTTAGTGTTACGCATTTATACAGTATCTAGCTAGGACTATACATGTTCCCAAAATTGATTTTGGATTTTTGAGGTATTTCGACTTTTTGAGATTTATGCAGAATTCATTCTATATATGGAAGTAAAAAAAGTACCCAGTTATGTATATATTCAATCAAAGAATAAATCTGGGTGGTCAAAAAATTTCGGGTTTTAAGTAAAATAATTTCGTCTTCTATGAAAAACTATTTCGACTTTTTTCCCCAAAATTGCAATTTCGGGGTCCCAAAATAATTTTGCGTGCAAGTATAGCTAGGACTGATACTAAATACTCTAGTCCAGGAGAAACGCTGTTACCAGATAGAATTATTATAACAGAAATATATCAAATCATATAACCATTATATTATTTAATCTTGTATTTTATTAGAATTATTATTTAACAAAGTATATATATAGTAATTTATTAATAACGATTAATAATAATTAGTAATATTTATTAACATGTAAATGATAGACCAAACAGTTTAGTTACACAAAATGTAAGTAACACAAGTCACATGTTCATGTGACATAGTTGCACAAATATTGTATAATTATTAATTATCATTAATTAGTATTACTTAGTATCAATTATTATTACCTAATATTAATTAGCATTAATTATTCATCAGGAATTAAATATAAACGTTTTAGTGCGTTCAAAATATACATGTTCCCAAAATTGATTTTGGATTTTTGAGATATTTCGACTTTTTGAGATTTATGCAGAATCTATTCTATATATGGAAGTAAAAAAAGTACCCAGTTATGTGTATCTTTAATCAAAGAATAAATCTGGGTAGTCAAAAAATTTCGGGTTTTAAGTAAAATAATTTCGTCTTCTATAAAAAACTATTTCGACTTTTTTCCCCAAAATTGCAATTTCGGGACCCCAAAATAATTTTGCGTGCAAGTATAGTTCAAAATACACCGATCTATAGCGTCCTACGAACACCACCTACGTTCATATAGCATATTAAATATGCGCTTCGTATATATAGCGTACTAGAACGCACCATTCTAGTGTGTTCTCCGAACGTTTCGTATATATAGCGGACTAGAACGTACCGTTCTAATGCGTTCTCTGAACGTTTCGTATATATAGCATACTAGAACGCACCGTTCTAGTGCGTTCTCCGGACGTTTCGTATATATAGTGTCCTAGAACGTCTCTATATAATTCCGGATGTTAGTATAACCTATAATATATATTTAGTAAGTCATATAGTAAATATATTAACCAATAGTATTAGTGCACAGTAGTAGTACAGTAGTCTAAAAAGTATAAAAAAAGAACTTATTCGACTTAGTTCCTCAGCTTTTTAGCTCAGAGTTTTTAACTTGAAAAAGTTTTAAGTTCAAAGGAAATCAATATTATAATTATAAAAATATAATTGTATTATTAGAAAGTAATCATTAAATAAAATATTAATAAATGTTAAATAAAATAATTGAATCATATTTATTTGACATAATATTTATTAAAAGTTATTTAATAAAAGGAAGTACTAATGAATTAAAGATAATATCTTTAATAAAGGATAGAAGTATCTGAAATATGAATTATAAGGAAGTTATCTATAAGGAAGTCTGTAATAAAGGAAGTTCTAAGATTAATAATAAAAGGATTTATTATTAAAAGAAATTATTAATAAATAAAGTTATTATTAATAATGAAGTTATTAATGAAAGTAACGAAGTTATAATGACTTGAAAGAATAATTAGTTTGTTAGTTCTAACTAAAAACTAACTGGTGCCTTCTAAAAATAAAGAGATAACCAAATTAAAAGTCTTGTACCTAATGGGAAGGACTATAAACTCCTTAAAAGAACCGTAAGTGGAAAGTATGAAAGTACACCCGCGACAGTTTGGTGCCTTCTAGCGTAAAGGAAAATGAATTTGGAAAGAAATAGATTTTTAAGAAATATTTTAGTGAAAAGAAAAATGAATTTGAATAGGAACATCAGAAAATTTTTTATGTCGGAGATTATTGTAATAATTTCGTTTTCAAAAGTTATTGAAGGTTATCGGACTAAGGATGGAAGGCTCAATTGATATGAAGGCTGGCTCAATAATTGCGCCTTTGGCTAATTAATTTTGCACCAGCTAAATTTTGGCTAAATTCTGGCTCAAAGGCTAATTTAATTGCGCCGGCTAAATTTTGGCTCAAAGGCTAATTAATTTTTTTCTGGCTAAATTCAGGCGCAATTTCTGATTGGCTGGCGCAATTTTGGTCACGTGACAAAAGGTTGATCAGATAAAATTTTTCATTAATTTTACCGATATTAATATTTTAATATATTGTTTTAAAATAGCTATAATTTGGTCAATTTTAATGTTACAAAAATGAAATATATATCATCTTGTAGCTAAGAACCAGATCTTTCGATCTGTCATAGGAATACCATAGTAGAAAATCGCTCCTAGTTACGTAAAATTGATTTGAAATTAAAGTTAAAATTAATTATTTTTAAAAATTTAAAAATAATTATTTAATAAATTTTATAATTGCGCCAGCCAATCAGAATTGCGCCATTATTTAGCCTTTGCGCCAGAATTTAGCCATTGCGCCTGATTGCGCCGTGGCTAAATTCCAGGCTCAATTGGCTAAATTAAATCTGGCTAAATTCCTGGCTCAATTCGTATTGCGCCTGCCATCCCTATATCGGACCAATAACCTTCGCAAATATTACGTTTATTATAATAAAGTGAAAGTTATTGAAGATTATTGTTATCAATAACCTCCGCAGTATTACGTTTTATTAATAAAAATGAAGGTTTTCGGTACTAATAACCTTCGTAAATATTACGTTTATATTGGAGGTATTCGAAGGTTATAGGAGTGAAGGACTTCGAAGGCTTACGTTTAAAAAAATTTACTGATGAAATATTCTTAGGAGGTATTCTTAGGAAGATTCTAAAGGATAATTTAAGAAAGAAAATTTAGGATAATAGGGGAGAACTATTGTCAAAATTTTGGAAGAATCTGCAGTAAGAAAGGAAGTTAATTTTACAATCGGGTTGTGAAGGGAAGAAGGAAGTTATGTATTTGGGAAGAAGTATACCTGCCACCCAAATTCAAAATCCAAATGCCGAAATCCCAAATGCCAAAATCCCAAATTCCAAATTTCAAATTATAATTAGTATTTTTTGCCGAAATCCCAAATCTCAAATCCCAAATACTAGTAATTTGTGCATTTTGGCATCCCAAATCCCAAATTATTTGGAATTTGGGCAACACGTACAGGAAGAAGGAATTTTTATTTAATTTTAGAGTGAAGAATGTTAAGGACTGATCATCCTCGTATCATTCAAACTCTTAGGTAATAACAATAAGACCTGGTAACGTGTGTATATTAAATATAAATGTTCATAAGTAAGGCAGAAATTAAATCCTGAAAGAAATATGTTATATTTAGGTAAACTTTGTAAGACCTAGGAGGCAATATCAATGAGACCTGGAAGGTAAAAGTTGTAAATCTCGTAAAGTAGAATTTTGTAAGTCTTGTAGGCAATACCAATAAGACCTAATAGAGCATAAACTTATAAATCCTGTAGGCAATGACAATAAGGTCTAAAGAAAAATATTAAGGCAATGACAATAAAACCTGTGTAATGAAAATTCACTCAAAGGAGAAACTTATTGTAAGAGACTCTATCCTCTATAAAGATTTCAATAAGGAGTATTTTTAATACAAAGATGTGATGAATAAGGAAAGATAAAAAGGAAAACACTTATTGTAAGAGGCTTCATTCTCTATAAAAATTCTGATAAAAAGTACCTTTGATGGAAAGATGCGACGAATAAGAAAAGTAAAAATATAAGATTGAGATCAAGATCAACAAGAATACGAAGTAGAGGAAGAGAGTAAACAAGATACAGAAAGTGAAACAGAAAAAGATAATAAGAAAAGAATAATGACAGCTCCGATATTAATTAAACTTTCAACTTTCTACGAAGATGAAACTCAAAACCCATTAGAATGAATAGAAGAATATCTAAAAGCGACAAGAGCAAACCAATGGAAAATCGATGAAATGAAAAGAAATTATATGGAAGTATACCTAAAAGGAGATGCGGAAGAATGGTGGATTGAAGCAATGCAAAGAACAACAACATAGAAAGATATAAAGAAAGATTTTATCAAAAGATTCTATAATAGAAAATGGAAGAACAAAATTCTAAACAAATTAGAAAGATTGAAAATAAGAAAGGATAAATCTATAAGAAGTTTTGCTAATATATTCTTGAGAAATTGTAATAAAATAGGAAACATACCAGAAGAAAGAAAAGCAGAATTATTTTTAAGAGGATTAATTCCAGAATTAGCCTTACTAACTTTAATACATGAAAAAGAAACTGTGAAAAATATAGTAGAATTTATTGAAAGACATGAAGAAGCGAGAGATATTATCAATAGAATAAAACCTAAAAAAAAAAAGAAAAAAAGATATTACGAATCTGAATCTGAATCTGAAAGTGATGATAAGTTAAAAAGAAAATTAAGAAAGAAACAGATTAAAGAAAATTTAAAAAAAAAGGAAGAAAAAGTGAAACCAAAAGATAAAATTGAAGAATTAATCAAGAAGATGGCTCAATTAAAAATTCAAATGGTACAAATGAATAATAATGGAAGAAACTACTATTCACAAGACAGAGGATCAAGAGATATGAAATATTTCAATTGTAGAAAAGAAGGACATATGAGAAAAGATTGTAGATTACCAATTCAACAAAATATCCCTAATAATTTTAATAACAATAATAATAACAACTATAATTTTAGAAGATATAATTAAAGAAATAATAATGATAATAGTAATAATCAAAATATATCTAAACTGAGACAAATAACTTATACCAATTATATTAATACAAAAGAAAATAATGATGACGAGTTAGATGAGGAAGTAAACAGAGAATTAATAAAAATCTTATTTGGTAAACATAAAAGAGATAGTGATAGTGAGAGTGATAATAATGATAAAATAAAGAAAAATAGGAAGATAAGGAAATAAATTTGGAAGATACAAAGAATCTATGAATTGGAAGAAAAGTTATCATAAAAACTATAAAAAGCAAAAGAGTTTATTAAGATTTCACAAGAGAAATTATAAGGAAGACACAAAAGAAAAATAAAAGAAAGAATCAAATTTAAAAAGGAAGTAAAATATCAATATATAACTTAAGATTGAAAAAATAGTGGACAGGTAAATTAGAAGTAAAATGAGAAGAACTATTCATAATCAAAGAACAACTCAATAAGGGAAGTTACATCTTAAAAATCAGTTTGAGAACTAATACATTCTGACGAATTAAAATTATATAAAGATAAAGAATCATGGGAATCTCATAAGGAGTTAAATTAAAAAGAATCTTGGAAAAAAAAGATAAGACTTATCAAAAGCGTTTAATCAAAATAACAACTTCTTGAAATTAACAAAAGATAGATAGAAAACAGTTAATCAAAACAAAGTAACAGAAAATAAAAAAGTTAAAACACTAAAGTAAACAAATCAATATTTATAAAAAGAATACGAATTCAACCACTTGGAAAATACTTAGATCAATGAAAAACTTACAAAACAAAAGACCAAAGAACAGAAATCAAATCTTTAAAGAAACAAATATTAAAACTTTTCATCTGAAAAATATTAATAAAAACCTACAAAAAGAATCATTATTTTTAAAGAAACAAAATAATGTCTTATGATAAGAGATTCGGATCCTCAAATTACAATTACGCATGGCAATCATCGAAACTCTATAATAGATGTGGAAAAAAACCTGAACAATACCAATTCTCAACGAATATAGATAAGAAATGTGATTATCCTAGGTATGTAGAAAATAATACAAGAAAATATAGATATAAAAGAACTCCTATATATGAAATGGCCTTAAGACAGAAAAATGAAAGAGATCCAGATTACTGTATGGATATTCATTGTTGTTTCTACAAAAGAGCAACAAGGTTAGTTGACCTTAAACCTCTGAAACTAGGAGAAACATGATATGAAAGATGTTACGAATGTGAAAATAAAGGAAAAATTGAAGTACCTGAAAGAGAAGAACTGTATAAATACAGAGGAACTCAATTACATCAGGAAATTTTAATAGGCGTAAATTTACGGAAATTTAACATAGCATAAATTTCCGTCATATTACGGAACCTATGAAAATTTTCGAAAATATGACGGAATATTGACGTTAATATAAATTTCTGAAAATTTATCGTGTAATAAAATTTCAAAAATTTTTAGTATAATAAATTTCCGTAATTTAGATATTTCAAAATATTTTCAAAGCTTTTCAAAATAATCTGCTTGTTTTCGTTTCATTTCATTTTTTCAAAATTTTATATTTTCACGATAAACGTTTATTTTTATTTATTATTATTTATTATAAAACATTTATTATTATTTATTATAAATAAACAAAAAAATTTATATACAAATAAAGAAAAAAATTATTATTCATTATTACATCAGTAAATTTTTTTAAACATAAGCCTTCGAAGTCCTTCACTTCAATAACTTTCAAATACCTTCAACATAAACGTAATATTTACAAAGGTTATTAGTACCGAAAACCTTTATTTTTATTAATAAAACGTAATACTCCAGAGGTTATTGATATCTATAACCTTCAATAACCTTCACTTTATCATAATAAACGTAATATTTGCGAATGTTATTGGTCCGATAATTTTCAATAACCTTTGAAAACGAAATTATTATAATAGCCTCTAATATAAAAAATTTCCTGATACTATCATTATTGCTACTTTCGTTATTTGATTCATTTTTACTTTCATTTTCATTTTCATTCTCATTTTCACTTTTGAATATTTCTTTATAATTTCTTTTTCTGGTTTTTTCTTCCGCACGTTTTCGGATTTTGTTTAATGGGGGAAATTCTATTTCACCATCATTACTTACACTTAACGCAGATTCAGATGCACTTTTCCATTTCAAAGGTACAGTACGAGTTTTTTTGTTTTTTAATAAATTTTCATTTATATCTGACGCAGGTTCGGGCACACTTTTCCGTTTCGAAAATACAATACAAGTTTCTTCATTTTGTAATAAATTTTCATTATTCAAAGTTGAAACAGATTCAGACATATTTTTTCATTTTTTTTTTATAGTTGTCTTGGAGAAGAGGAAGATGGTGGAAGAGAATTTTCAAGTTCAGATTCGGATTCAGATTCGATTTCAAATGTTTCTTTATTTTTTATTTTTTCCTATTTTTATTAAGTTTTTAATAAATTTTCAGAATATTTTCACAAGTAAAGTTACAAAACTTACAATATTAATCGATAAAAGATATTTTATGGTATCCTCCGAAATTTCTATATTGTCATTTGTTAGGTTTAATATTGTTTGGACGATTGATATTACCTAAGCAATATGTTGTTCAGATGGTTTCAAAGTTGGGGACCATACTTTTTTTAGAATTGCCTCCATATAAGTCAAATTGCCAGGAAAATCTGATTTATTAAAAAATTTTTTGTAACAACTTTTGGTGTTAGGAAATTGCTTCCAATTTAAAATTTCTTGAGATTTTGCGTTAGATTTTATTAGGCAGAATTAGTTTCCAAAAACATCGTACATGGCAGTTCTTATTTTACCACACAATGTACCTCGTTGACTACGTATCTTATCACTTAACTATACATGTCGTCAAAACTATTGAATTGAGTCAGACGCAATTAAAATTGAGAAAAATTGGAGTTGAGTTAAGGCAAATTTTGATTTTTATTAGTAATTGACGCAATTAGTTGAGTCAAACGCAATTAAAAATTGAAATTTTAAGAGTTAAGTCAAGGCCAAATTAGTTTTGACAACATGTATACTTATCACTTAACTATATTTAATTATAATTATTAAAAAGTGAAATAAATTTTGGAATATTTCAGAATATTTCAAATATTTCAAATTTCATACCTTTGATTGAATTTTAATTTATAATATATATCCCATTTTCGACCAAACGAATTATAAACGTCTTCATGAAATTGTTGAATGTAGGCTTCACAGCTTTCTTTATATTCTTGAGGACTGGGATACAAATTTAATTTTAATATCACTTCGGTCGCACTTACAATTATATTCTATTTTATAAAATTTTATTAATAATTATAAAACTTTAAATTTTATTAAATTATTAATAAAGTAATAATTTACCTCCATAAATTCTTTATTGTTTGTTAGCAAGTATATTTCATTTTTAATTTTTTTAATATCTGTTTTCATACCACTTTAACTTTTTTTCATATCTGCAAAATCTGTTTCAAGCTTATCATATGGGCTGATTGCGAAAGTCTTAAAATTTTAAATCAGGTGATATCCTCTTAGCCAATTATAATTTTATTTATTTTTCGAACAAATTTAAAAATCAAAAAAATCTCAATATTTTATTAAGGAAACTATTTCTCAACTCCTAAATAAAAATATTTAGTACAAAATTTTACATATATTTGTAATTTTTAAAAATATTTTATTAAGTAAATAAGAGTTTAAATATAAATAGATCTGTTAATAAGTACTTGTCAACCCATCAAACCTGACCCTAACCCATCAACCCAACCCCTTTACCCTGCGAAAATTTGTTTTATTTCTTTCTTAAAAGGTTTAATAATGTTATTTTATCTTATTTTTTCTTTTATTTTATTTACTTTACTCCAAAAGAACAACTCTACTTAGTAGTCAAAATCTGTTATCAATAAGTTTTATTAACTTTATTAAGAGGTAAATAAAAAAAAATTTTTGTGTAACAGAAAATCAGTCAATTTTTATAATCAGCCGATATATTTAGTTTTTTGTAAATTTTTAGAATTATGTTTTTGATATATTGTTGTTTTTTGCAGCTTGTTGAGAAGAACTTACGGAAGGTCGAAAAGAACTTACGGAAGGTCGAAAAGAACTTATGAAAGGTCATGAAGTTTTTTTGTAGGTACCTGAAATAAGAGTACTGAAATTCATTGAGAAAATATGTATTTCAAATTGAAAAAATATGTAAAGAAAATATGTAAAGAAAATATGTATTTCTTATAATTTAAATTGACCAAATACTGAAATAAAAACTATCATATTTACAAAGGAATATAAATATGTTAAAAATATTATACACTTTCACAATTTTACGTCTATTTTAGTTCTGGCTAAAGTATGTGAGACTTAGGAGTATAAAAATATAGACGAAAAAAATTGACTATGAAACTTAGGAGTATAAAAATATAGATGAAAAAAATTGACTGTACACTTTTGCAATTTTACATCCATTTTAGTTCTGACTAAAGTATATGAAACTTAGGAGTATAAAAATATAGACGACTACGACTGAACGTAAGGATCTAAAATAAATAAACATTCGTAACACATTGCACGTGACATAATTAAAAGATTTACATTTATACATATTATAACTTATTGAATAATTTGATAATACTTATCAAAATACGAATATATTCGAAAGTATAAATATATATTTATTTTACAGATATAGCATTTTTAATAATTCCGTGATATAAAAAGAATATAAGATTTTATAATAATTGTAAAACAAAAATGAAAACTTTTAAATTCTTTTATATCACAAAATTATATAAAATTGCAAAACAAAATGAAGTATAAATATATATTTATTTTACAGATATAGTATTTATTATAAAATCTTATATTCTTTTTATATCACAAAATTATCGTGTATATCAAAAATTGCAAAACAAAATTTTACAGATATAGTATTTATTATAAAATCTTATATTCTTTTTATATCACAAAATTATCGTGTATATCAAAAATTGCAAAACAAAATTTTACAGATATAGTATTTATTATAAAATCTTATATTCTTTTTATATCACAAAATTATCGTGTATATCAAAAATTGCAAAACAAAATTTTACAGATATAGTATTTATTATAAAATCTTATATTCTTTTTATATCACAAAATTATCGTGTATATCAAAAATTGCAAAACAAAATTTTACAGATATAGTATTTATTATAAAATCTTATGTTTTTTTTATTGTATATTTATCAATTAATATAGAAAATTGCAAAACAAATCAAATATGTTCAGAAGTTTTTTTTTATTATTGAAAAGATAAATTTGAAAATTTGAAAAGATATATAAGTACTATGAAAAAATATGTTAAAAAATGTCTAAAAACTTCAGTAAAAATATTAAACTTTAATTTTAAATGTCTATATTGTAATCGTTATCTTTCGAGTCGAAATGCATACTCCCAACATATAAAATATTGTAATGAACTTAAAAAACTTAATATCAGTACAGAAAAATCCAATAATGATATTTCAGATACGGTTTCGAGTATAAATGAAATGTCATTAGATAGTGATGATTTTAGTCAAATTGAAGAATTGCAAAGTATTCGAGAAGAAAACCTACTGCTAGTATCCGAAATTTCTTACCAATATGAAAGTGATTCAAATTATGCTGGTGATGTTTCTCTTCGTTCGGAAGAATTTAAAAACTTTGATGAAATTTTATCCGAAAGTTTGCAAAATTATACAGAAAAATCTAATACCAATATGAGTACATCCGGAATTATATAGAGGTGTTCTAGGACACTATATATACGAAACATCCGGAGAACGCACTAGAATGGTGCGTTCTAGTACACTATATATACGAAACATTCAGAGAACGCACTAGAACGGTACGTTCTAGTACGCTATATATACGAAATGTTCGGAGAACACACTAGAACGATGCGTTCTAGTACGCTATATATACGAAGCGTTCGAAGAACACACTAGAATGGCATATTTAATATGCTATATGAATGTAAGTGGTGTTCGTAAGATGCTATAGATCGGTGTATTTTGGACGCACTAGAACGTTTATATTTAATTCCTGATGTAATACTCTGGAAGAATTTGAACCTAAAAATTTGACTTTGTAAGATAATATAGAACAATCCGAAGTTGAAATTAAAGAATTTTCAAACGAAACATATGCAGATTTAATGACTCTTGTTACAAAACACAATCTTAGTAATAAAGCTGGAAATTCAATCATAAAATTCTTTAATAGACATTCAGATTTATCTCAATCACCTCTTCCAAAAAATATCGAAACTGGTTGAAAGTTCTTTTTTTTTTTTTTTTNGTGATGTTTCTCTTCGTTCGGAAGAATTTAAAAACTTTGATGAAATTTTATCCGAAAGTTTGCAAAATTATACAGAAAAATCTAATACCAATATGAGTACATCCGGAATTATATAGAGGTGTTCTAGGACACTATATATACGAAACATCCGGAGAACGCACTAGAATGGTGCGTTCTAGTACACTATATATACGAAACATTCAGAGAACGCACTAGAACGGTACGTTCTAGTACGCTATATATACGAAATGTTCGGAGAACACACTAGAACGATGCGTTCTAGTACGCTATATATACGAAGCGTTCGAAGAACACACTAGAATGGCATATTTAATATGCTATATGAATGTAAGTGGTGTTCGTAAGATGCTATAGATCGGTGTATTTTGGACGCACTAGAACGTTTATATTTAATTCCTGATGTAATACTCTGGAAGAATTTGAACCTAAAAATTTGACTTTGTAAGATAATATAGAACAATCCGAAGTTGAAATTAAAGAATTTTCAAACGAAACATATGCAGATTTAATGACTCTTGTTACAAAACACAATCTTAGTAATAAAGCTGGAAATTCAATCATAAAATTCTTTAATAGACATTCAGATTTATCTCAATCACCTCTTCCAAAAAATATCGAAACTGGTTGAAAGTTCTTTTTTTTTTTTTTTTATTAGACTCATAAGAGCTTAAGATTAATGTGGAATACAAATTTACAAGTTCTGAAAAACTAAAAAATAAGTACAGATACAGAAAATCTAATGACTAAATCAATATATTTCTATACTAATTACCGCCTGCCCAACTGCGACCAACATTAAAGTAATATTGGAAGATGCGAAAGCACCACACTTGTCGTAAAAATAAAAAAAATTATGAGGCCATAATTTTGTAATCCCACCCTTCGACGCCTTACCGAACAACATCGGTCCCCACATATATGACTTCTTTCCGCCTACAACAACTTAAAGGACAACTCCTCACCCTTTATACCTTTACGCTGCTTCCCTGAAGTTAACACAAAAACCCGGACTCCAGATTTAAGAAAAAGGCTCCGACCTACACGCATTAGATGTTGGTGAAATTATTTGTCGAACCGAAGGGTTCTTCCAATCATACCCTGCAATGTCCAGAGCTAAATCTCTGATCAAACCGTTCGCAGGTCACGTGGTAAAGATATCCAATATTTATAAATCCAATAATTTTATAACATCTACACCGCTGATCATCACCGTAGTTCCACAAAACGCCGCAGTTTTTGCGTTACACCTGATCATCATGATCGACAATTCAGGGTCAAACCGAAATTTGACAATTTTCCCAAAAAGTTATAGCCATGAAAAATGGAAAATTTTGTGACGCAAAAATACTCTTCATTGGTGAAAGTTTTAGACAGCTCCAGGAAAACTTCTTTGTTTCCGCTGTTCGTTCGTACTAGACTACTTTTCCCAGGGGAGAGTGCCAACTAACTCGTTCTTTCATTATTTTATATACCTCGTATTAACACTAGAAAGAACAAAATATATTTTTTCTGTGTGTCCTCAAGAAAAAGAGAAAAGACGTCGTTTACGTTTTCCACCAAAGAAATCAGAACCAGACACCAGAAACAGAACGTCGCGGACTTATTCCTCAATCCAGACTATACTTGCACGCAAAATTATTTTGGGGCCCTGAAATTGCAATTTTGGGGAAAAAAGTCGAAATAGTTTTTTATAGAAGACAAAATTATTTTACTTAAAACCCAAAATTTTTTGACCACCCAGATTTATTCTTTGATTGAAGATACACATAACTGGATACTTTTTTTACTTCCATATACAGAATAGATTCTGCATAAATCTTAAAAAGTCGAAATATCTCAAAAATCCAAAATCAATTTTGGGAACATGTATAATCCAGACCCTTAAACTAGTCCTATCAGGTCGACCTGCTACCTTCCGACTAGATATTAGAGAAAAATAAGTTCACTTAAGTTTGTTTACTGCGCCCGAGAATAACTGACACAGAGAGAGAGTATCACTTTTTTTGGTTGAAAGTTCATAGACAAAATGAACATATTACAATTATCATATTTTAAACATTGTATACTTGTGCATAATAATCGAGAGTATTTCATTAATTATCGTCCAATTAAAAATTGTATTGAAATTCTTTTGTCAAATCCCGAAATACTTCAATATTTTATATTTAAATATGAAAATAAAAAGATAAATATATGTTAAATTCCGTCTTATTTTAAATATTTATAGAGTTTTATTAATCTTTTTATTTATATCAGCATCAAGGGGAAAAATCATATGCAGAACAAAATTCTGGAAATTGGTGGAAATATGCGGAAGCCTTAATTTCATCTTCAGCATATATTTTGTTCCTTATTCTTTATTCAGATGCAACTACAATAGAAACATTAGAAAAAAGTTCATTACATCCTATTTACATATCTCTTGGAAATATTTCTACATGAAGAAGAAATAAGGAAGATGCTAAACAATTATTAGGATATTTTCCGATTTTATTTGCTAAAAATGAGAAAGAAAAGACATCTCCTGAATTTAAAAAATTAGTTTGTGAAACTTTTCATAAATCTTTAAAATTCTTATTAGATCCTCTATTTGAAAATGAAAATGGAATCGATTACAAAATTAATAACAGAATTATTTGGTTTTTTCCAAAAATATCTACTATAATTAGTGATTGGCCGGAAGTATGCACATATTCATTAACTTATAAATCCGCCAGTTCAAATTTTCCTTGCAATTTTTGTTTAGTTTAAAAGAATGATTTGATAAATACAATGCAAGATCAAATAATACTTCGTAACCATGAAAATATGATGGAACATTTTAACAATAATACTGGTCATTCAGTAAGTTTAGAACCGGTTGAAAATTACTTTTGAAATATTTCGTAAGTATTTGTATTTTTATTTATATTTTTATTTATATATTTTATAAATATATTCTAACTTTATATATTTAAATCTAGAAATTTAAATATTTATGNTCTCCTGAATTTAAAAAATTAGTTTGTGAAACTTTTCATAAATCTTTAAAATTCTTATTAGATCCTCTATTTGAAAATGAAAATGGAATCGATTACAAAATTAATAACAGAATTATTTGGTTTTTTCCAAAAATATCTACTATAATTAGTGATTGGCCGGAAGTATGCACATATTCATTAACTTATAAATCCGCCAGTTCAAATTTTCCTTGCAATTTTTGTTTAGTTTAAAAGAATGATTTGATAAATACAATGCAAGATCAAATAATACTTCGTAACCATGAAAATATGATGGAACATTTTAACAATAATACTGGTCATTCAGTAAGTTTAGAACCGGTTGAAAATTACTTTTGAAATATTTCGTAAGTATTTGTATTTTTATTTATATTTTTATTTATATATTTTATAAATATATTCTAACTTTATATATTTAAATCTAGAAATTTAAATATTTATGCAGACACTGTACCTGATAGAATGCATCAC
The DNA here is from genome assembly GCA_003547095.1 of Diversispora epigaea. Classification (NCBI taxonomy): domain Eukaryota; kingdom Fungi; phylum Glomeromycota; class Glomeromycetes; order Diversisporales; family Diversisporaceae; genus Diversispora; species Diversispora epigaea. The sequence goes on along the minus strand of PQFF01000451.1, from coordinate 187,929 downwards.
TTGGATCTAGGTCTATATCACTATCAAATAGAATTCACTAAAGGAATATTTGAAAGACCATCAATAGATAAAATAAACAAGAGAATTGGAGCTATTCCAAGGTATCCAGGTTTAAAAATATTTTCAAAAGGGTTACAATCAATAGTCCGATTAACTGCAAGTGAGCATAGAGATTTAATGAAGGTGATAGTATTTGTAGTTGATGATTTATTAAGTAATGATCTTTTGGAAGTCTATATAAAATGGAACGAAATGTATATATTGAGTAGATTAGAGATATTTAAAGAAAGTGATCTAGAAAAATTTTAGATAATATTAACATATCATATTAAAATATTTAGCAATAATACTAACTTATTTTAATAATCATTCAGAAGGCGATTAACAATTAAGCCGATCTGTTTATCATTTTATTTCGAAAAAAATCAGATTCAAAAATGAAATTTCCGAAGTTTCACTTATGGATTTTCTACATCGTTAATACAATTCGGGAATACAGAGCAATTAATAGATATACTACTGAAACATATGAAAGTTTGTACAAGTCCTACGTAAAAACTCCATATCGTCTCAGTAATAAAAAAGACATAGAAGAGCAAATAATAAAAACTGTAAATATACTTTAAAATATTATAATTATTTTTGTTATTACATAATATATTGAAATATTAATTATTTGTTTTAAATTCAGCGTAAAACAATAATTAAGCGAAGAGTTACGGAGGAATTACACAAAACTCCAACCACTTTGATCTACACTTCAAAATTATTTGAATTTAAACTTTTGGAAGCTTCCATATTTTTCGAACAACAAAAAAAGAATCCAGATTTAACTGAAAATATGATAAAAGGTTTTGCCAAATTTCTTGAGTGTTTGGACTTATTTTTCGATATGTTAGATATTATTTCAGCCGAAGACTGTCGAATAAAGATATTTGGTTCCGTTACATTAAAAAATATAAATATTTTACGTGCAACAAACAAATTNAAGTTTCACTTATGGATTTTCTACATCGTTAATACAATTCGGGAATACAGAGCAATTAATAGATATACTACTGAAACATATGAAAGTTTGTACAAGTCCTACGTAAAAACTCCATATCGTCTCAGTAATAAAAAAGACATAGAAGAGCAAATAATAAAAACTGTAAATATACTTTAAAATATTATAATTATTTTTGTTATTACATAATATATTGAAATATTAATTATTTGTTTTAAATTCAGCGTAAAACAATAATTAAGCGAAGAGTTACGGAGGAATTACACAAAACTCCAACCACTTTGATCTACACTTCAAAATTATTTGAATTTAAACTTTTGGAAGCTTCCATATTTTTCGAACAACAAAAAAAGAATCCAGATTTAACTGAAAATATGATAAAAGGTTTTGCCAAATTTCTTGAGTGTTTGGACTTATTTTTCGATATGTTAGATATTATTTCAGCCGAAAACTGTCGAATAAAGATATTTGGTTTCGCTACATTAAAAAATATAAATATTTTACGTGCAACAAACAAATTTTAAAATCGACCATGATTTAGTAATATAGCTATTGCTATGAATGATATAGAACTTTTCGAATATCAGTCTGACAATAGAACTTGTTATGCACAGGTATATGCTAATTACAATATAACTTTAAATTATTGTAGAAGTTGATTTAACATGCTTTTTTTTTATTTATTTAGACATTATTGATAACGGAAATAATCTACCAAATAAATCACCATTTCATCTCACACTTGTGTAATGGTACGATTTTAAATCTAAAAAAACTCCGTTCATTTATGGCTGTCCTTTATTAAAATTAGTAGAAATATACAATTTTATAGAGATAGAAGCAATCGAAGAAATAGTTCATATAGTTTCACGCTTTAATACAAAAGATAAATATTTTGTAAATAAATTTATATTTTAATTGTATTGTATTATTATATAATTGTATTATATTATATATTGTAATATAATTATATTATATAGTTTTATATTATATATTATATTGTATTATATAGTTATAAATTATTGAATATTTCGCTTTTCTGTTTATTTAAATATGAAAAATAAAAAAAAAATTATTGCATTAATTACTATACATGTTCTCAAAATTGATTTTGGATTTTTGAGGTATTTCGACTTTTTGAGATTTATGTAGAATCTATTTTATATATAGAAGTAAAAAAAGTATTTAATTATGTGTATCTTCAATCAAAGAATAAATCTGGGTGGTCAAAAAATTTCAGGTTTTAAGTAAAATAATTTTGTCTTCTATAAAAAACTATTTCGACTTTTTTCTCTGAAATTGCAATTTCGGGGTTCCAAAATAATTTTGCATGCAAGTATATTAATTACTATATATTTTGTATTTAGGGAAAGAGTTTTTATATATAATCTCAAATAATACTATTAAATTTTTCAATATGCAAGAATATAATTAAAGGTATGTACAATACTATTAAATTATAATATGTTTCGAAAATACATAATAAATTTTAAAATAAATTGTATTATAATTAGAACAAATAATAATCAATTAAGAAAAAAAACTTTTTAATATGCGAAAATTGTAGAAATATAATTAAAAGTATGTATAATATATTAAATTATGATATGCGCAGATTTCAAAAATTGATTTTGCTAATTAAAGATATATATTAATAGATAATACAACTAATTCATGTAGTGACAGTTTTTAATGAATTCAGCTTAGTAGATTGTATTAGGGGTTGGTCCCTAGTAAAATTAGAGCAATATTAGGAGAAAATATAAAAGATACATTAAAAGTAAAATCTATAATAAAAGAATGATACGTGCGCTGTAGAAAACATTTATTTATAATGTGGACTGAACGATGTGCTAGGGTTTTAAAATGGGAAAAATCAATAGGAATTGAAAGAAAAGAAAAAAGAGGGAAAGGGAGTAACTCGGGGTTGAAAGATCCTGATTATAGAGTAATAAAAGATAATCTAGAACAATGTAAAGAATCAATTATAAAACAGACATTAATAGCCGTTTATGATAACAGTACAAATTTTTTTAAAAATATTTTTTGTAAAATTGACTTTAGCAAGGCTGTAACCTCCTAAATAAAGGGAATCCTAGGATTCTCTCTACGGTGGCTGGTTAGACGGTTAGAATTTAGAGTAATCTAGAATCTATAGTCAGTTTTTATTCTATATGTATTTGTAGTTTAAGTTACTGAATTGTAATGTATATCATAAATATCTGAATAAAAATGAGGCCTCACTGGTCGTTTAAAATAAAAAAAAATAAAAATGTAATGACAGTTTTAAAAGAATAAAGAACAATGATTTTTTAATCATGACATATTTTGTTTAAAGAAGAAATATAATAACAATACTTAATTTAATCGTGAATTAAGGATTTTTGAAGATTAGTGTAATTTTAATAATAATACAATAGCAAAAATATAATTAAAAGTATGTATAATATTATTAAATTATATGTTTCGAAAATGCGTAACAAATTTCAAAATAAATTGTATTGTAATTAGAACAAATAATCAATCAAGAAAAAAAAACTTTTTAATATGCAAAAATTGATTAAAGGTATGTATAATATGTATAATACTATTAAATTATAATATGCGCAAATTTCAAAAATCAAAAAAAAAAACGAAATGTGATGACTGATTTTGCTAATTAAGATATATATTTATAGATAATATGAATAATTCATGTAATGACAATTTCAAAATAAAAATGAGGCCTCACTGGTCGTTTAAAATAAAAAAAAATAAAAATGTAATGACAGTTTTAAAAGAATAAAGAACAATGATTTTTTAATCATGACATATTTTGTTTAAAGACGAAATATAATAACAATACTTAATTTAATCGTGAATTAAGGATTTTTGAAGATTAGGGTAATTTTAATAATAATACAATAGCAAAAATATAATTAAAAGTCTGTATAATATTATTAAATTATATGTTTCGAAAATGCATAACAAATTTCAAAATAAATTGTATTGTAATTAGAACAAATAATCAATCAAGAAAAAAAAACTTTTTAATATGCAAAAATTGATTAAAGGTATGTATAATATGTATAATACTATTAAATTATAATATGCGCAAATTTCAAAAATCAAAAAAAAAAACGAAATGTGATGACTGATTTTGCTAATTAAGATATATATTAATAGATAATATGAATAATTCATGTAATGACAATTTCAAAATAAAAATGAGGCCTCACTGGTCATTTAAAATAAAAAAAAAATAAAATGTAATAACAATTTCAAGACGGGGTGATTCCTGTTTTGGGCGTCGGTTATACTTGCATGCAAAATTATTTTGAAACCCCGAAATTGGTATTTTGGAGGAAAAAGTCGAAATAGTTTTTTATAGAAGACGAAATTATTTTACTTAAAACCCGAAATTTTTTGGCCACCCAGATTTATTCTTTGATTAAAGATATACATAACTGGGTACTTTTTTTACTTTCATATATAGAATAGATTCTGCATAAATCTCAAAAAGTCGAAATACTTCAAAAATCCAAAATCAATTTTGGGAACATGTATAGCGTCGGTGGAAGGATATCTGAAAGGAGCTTTATTACCAAATTGAGGCATGTAAGTGCCGGGCTCTAGATGTTAGGAGAGCACATGGTGGGTGTCGTAGTTGATAATGAAAGTGTGAGCATCAAGTAGAGTTTGGGAGAGAGATGATTACCTGTTACTCTTTATATTTGCATAGGAACTAACGAGGGCTGGAAATATGGGACGTTTGTCTAACCTGTATGTCCAATGTTTGGAGCAAGGTTGGGAGATAACCATCTTTTGAAAAAGAGTATATCTATTAAATAACCACACTTAATAGTTGTAAAGGTAATGAACTAATCTTTATAATAATAATTAGGTATTATAGTTGAGTTAGTAGATAACCTATGATGATAGGTGTAGGAGGAAGTAATGGGAATTAGTTGTTAAGTGGTGAATATTGGTTAGTAGTTTTATTTTTGGGTATTAAATTAGTAGGAGGGTGAGATAGTAGTTAGTGAAAAAAATGTCCTGTAGAGGTTTTTATATGATCTTGTTTTCCTCTCAAAATCATTTTGTAAATTGACAAATATAAGTTTGAACTTATATTTCCAATAGGGGTTACCATTAAATTTCCTTTCGTAAGGGACTAAATTGGACAGTTTTGAAGTAATTCAAAATGGAGGTAGATTAACCTTGAGGCGGTAGCTGGGTATGTCGTGCGGGTAACCAATCTTTAGTTAACACTTCTTTATTCTGTAGTAAATTGTAATTTAAGAAATGATTTATTGTATTGTATATTATAATTTCATGAAAAAAAATAAGCCCATACTGGTCGTTTAAAATAAAAATAAAAATGTAATGACAATTTCAAAAGAATGAAGGACAATGATTTTTAATCACGACATATTTCGTTTAAAGAAGAAATATAATGACAATACTTAATTTAATCATGAAATAAGGATTTTTGAAGATTAGTGTAATTTTAATCATAATACAGTGAACCCTCTATAAATGCACCCTCTATAAGTGCATCCCTTCTTAAATGCACCCTTTAATCCAGTCCCATGTTGGGGAATTATTGCTAAGTGCACTCCCTCTTATTTTGCACGGTGCAATGATTTTTAGATCCCCGCTTATATTAACATTATCCTCCGTAAATGCACCCATGTGATTTTAAATCATGTGAGATGATAATCTAAATCAAAAAAAAAAAACTTCATTGCTCCGTTACTCTGTTGCTCCGTTGCTCTGTTGCTTCGTTCTGCTTCGTGGTAAGTTTTTTTTTCTTTGAATTTGTTTTTCTATTCCAAGTTAAATATAATTAACTAATTATTTTTTTAAAAATATTTTTATAAAAAAAGAATCCATCGTTCCGTCATCTGTTTCGTCGCTTTTGCCATTTTGTCAATTTGCCGATTTGCCGATTGAGTTTGTATTTATTTTTATTATTTTTTAATTAAAAAAAAATAAAAATAAAATTATTTATTTATTTTAAATATAAAAATAAAAATAAAAA
>PQFF01000451.1:153870-166416 GCA_003547095.1 Diversispora epigaea | reverse complement strand
TATTGAACAGTATAACAGTAGTTAATACTAAAATGGGTCACAATCTCACAGGAGATATTTTGGGAATGCTAAAGTTAATCGATTTTAAATTTCACATTTGTACGACACTACCAGGATCATTAACTTTCCCAAGTGGAGGTTTTATTCCGATTGCTGAATGTAAAGATGTTAAATGGTTTAAGAAATATCGTCAGAGCTTGATAAATAGAAGAATTATGTTTTTTGATCAACTTTTTAATATAGATTTCAGTACCTTTTTACATTGGCCACATTTATTAACTTTCATAAAGGGGGTTACGAGAGGAGCAATCCCGGGTTGGTATAATGATCTCGAAGCTTTACACAATACACCTACTATTCAAAATAAATTAATAGGGATGAAAGAATTTCATAACTTTATAAATCCATTTATTGACATGTATTCTCCATTCAAGACGAAAGATGGAGTATGGTATTCACAAAGAGACAAAGGNAAGGGGATACACCATATAATAACTGTATAATGGATGAGGACATAGACTTTGATGCAACAACGTTTGAGGGTTCCAAACGGAAATTTTTAGAAAGTAAATTTATAACGGAAAAGGTGACAGTGAACAAACTTATTGAGATAACAAGTCAACTTAGACACCTTAATAATATAACAGTGTATACAGATGGCTCATGTAAAGATTTCGACGGACAGTATGGAATGGGGCTAGGTTGGATAATTCCTGAGTCAATGAATTCAATTGAAAACGACATTAGATTCAAATGTTATGCAGATCACTTCCCATCATCCACAAAGGCAGAACTATTGGCGATTATAACAGCATTAGCAGTTGCTTCTGTAGGGAGTGTAGTTAACATTTTCACAGATAGTCAAAATGCAATTAATATAGTAGAGAAAATTGCATCTAATAGGGATAAAGATATACAATGGACCAAGGGTAAGAATATTATATCCAGAAATGCGATTTTACATTTGATTAAAGATTTAGATCTGACGGTGCAATGTCATAAAGTCAAAGCACATTCAAACGACAAATATAATGAAGAAGCTGATTCGTTAGCTAGAATAACGTGGAACGAAATTTTTTCCGGGGAAAGAATACAAGTTAACATACAAGCCTTTAATACACCCATGATCATTCCATTATGGAGGGGTTTAGCTTTGGATGTTTCTATCAAAGACACGCTTCAGTCAATTAATGAACATACATGGACACAAAAATGGTTGAATCAAAACAGAATTAAATGGTGGATTACAAGAGACAAAGCCAGGAAAATGCATTGGAAATTTACAGCAAAATCGGTACATCCTTCCAAGATAACGACCTTTAAATCGGACTTCGGGGAATCGAAATTCAGACAATTTTCATTAAAACTGCTTAACGATGAATTGCCAACTATGAACAATTTACACAAAAGGAAACCATGAATTTATCAGTCGGATAAATGTCCATTTTGCAACGCCGAAACTGAAGATAATATTCATGTTTTTACGTGTCAAAATTTTACTAACGAGAATCCATTTAAAGATTTAAAAGAGAAATTTATTAGAATGACACACTTTGAAGCGAATAAAATTAAACCGACACTGGTATTAGCAAAAACCAGAGAAAGATTACAAACAGTCACAGAAAATTGGGAAAACCAGAAAGCCACTGCAATGGAATATTCGTGGATTACCCTTCCAGACATTATCGTAGGCCTGGTGCCAAATTCTTTTGTAACAGCATGTAAAGAATTGACAGGTGATTCAACACTAGGAGCCAAAGTCGTGATCAAGAGCATATATGCTTTCAAAAAACATCTGTTCGGTATCTGGAAACAAAGGTGTGAAAGATTAATTCTGTGGGAAAAATCCAAAAACATTACGACAAATGATAAAAGGTCAAATAAAGTGAAGTTTGTAAGTAATAATTCATTAACAGTAATAGAACGAGAAGTAGCTTTTGATGATATAACAGGTGCACCCTTGCATGATGCAAGTGTAGTGGTTATGCCAGTTAGCAAANAAAAAAAAAAAAAAAAAAAAAAAAATTTTCGAAAATTTCTATAATATTATATGAAAAATTACAAAAATTTAATATCACATTAAAATTATGGAATATTACGCTCAAAAAAATTTCCTGATGTAGAGAAAAGAGGAAGATCTTATAGTTATGAAAGAAACTATGAAGGAGAATCTTCAAAGAAAGTAAAAACTGCCCCTGCAATAAATGTATATGCCAATGAATCAACTTACAATTATCAAGAAGAAACAACAAATATCGATTGGGCAAACGATACCGAAGAACAAATATTGAAGAAAGCTGGACTAGATAATAAAGGAAAAGGAAGAGCTCAAGATTGGAAAGAAGCTGAACAAAGAAAACGAATTGAATATTGCATCTAACAATGTCAATTCTTCGATCAAAAGAAATTAAAAGATGAAAATATTCACCTTTTTGATGCAAATATTATCATGATTCACAACAAAAGAAGCTGTCCCTATGGTGCCTTAGAATATGATGAAGCAAGAATTGTATATGAAATTTGTACTTGTTACAGAAAACAAAGTAAATATTGCTTTGAACATGATCACAAAACAAACTCCTGTAAGTGTGTACCTCAAGTAATTTGGGAAATAAAATCTTTTGTTGGAAAAAGATGCAAATGGGAACAATGCATGAACTATGATGAATATTTACACTATACATGTTCCCAAAATTGATTTTGGATTTTTGAGGTATTTCGACTTTTTGAGATTTATGCAGAATTCATTCTATATATGGAAGTAAAAAAGGTACCCAGTTATGTGTATCTTCAATCAAAGAATAAATCTGGGTGGTCAAAAAATTTCGGGTTTTAAGTAAAATAATTTCGTCTTTTATGAAAAACTATTTCGACTTTTTTCCCCAAAATTGCAATTTCGGGACCCCAAAATAATTTTGCGTGCAAGTATAATTTACACTATACATATTGTCAAAACTATTGAATTGAGTCAGACGCAATTAAAATTGAGAAAAATTGGAGTTGAGTCAAGACAAATTTTGATTTTTACTAGTGATTGACACAATTAATTGAATCAGACGTAATTAAAAATTAAAATTTTAAGAGTTGAGTCAAAGCCAAATTAGTTTTGACAACATGTATAATTTACACTGTGAACACCTATATTGCTGAAAATATGAAAAATATTGGTTCAATAGATACTCCAAATGTGGAGATTGTAAGAAAGAAAATAAAATTAAGAAAGATGAATATTGATAAAACTTTGCATTCAGATGTGTAATGCAATAGAAGACCACAACCTGAAAAATAAAAAGGACAGAAAGGACATCAACACTATACTTGCACGCAAAATTATTTTGGGCCCTGAAATTGGTATTTTGGGGAAAAAAGTTGAAATAGTTTTTCATAGAAGATGAAGTTATTTTACTTAAAACACGAAATTTTTTGATTACTCAGATTTATTCTTTAATTGAAGATATACATAACTGGGTATTTTTTTTACTTCCATATATAGAATAGATTCTGCATAAATTTCAAAAAGTCAAAATACCTCAAAAATTCAAAATCAATTTTGGGAACATGTATGATCAACATCTTTGGAAGAACAATTAGTGAATAACGAACAAACAGAAAAAGAAATTAAACAAATATTAGGAGTACCAACAATTGAAAAACCAGAAAAAACACAAATTACGGAAGAGATATTTCAAACTTGGGAACAAGTGACCAATCTAGAAAAAGAAATTGAAGAATTAAAACAACAGTTAAAACAATTACAGATGATAAACCAAGATCAAGAAAATCAAATAAATGAACTAGAAAGTAAAAATTAGACACAATGGCAAGAACTAAAAGAAGAGCAAAAACAGATAGAAATACTTACCAAAGAAGTAGAAAAATATCAACCGATAGAATCAATAATTTGAAAAAAGAAAACATTAGTATTTCATTAGGAAAACTGTAAAGAAAATGAAGAAAATTACGAATATTGTATTCCAAGTACAATATTATACTATAAAACCCTGTATAATAATGAACAGATCATAAAAGAAGAAAAAGAAAAAGAGTTAAAAGAATATAACGATCTTTTTAAAGTGTATCAGAAACAAGAAGAAGAAAAATAAGATAAAATAATAATTAAAAATCGAGATACATTCGAAGAAATATTAGCAAAATTTAATAAAACAGTTAATTTAGAATTTCACGTGTACAAAGAAAAATTTGAAATTATATAAACCCTAAATTAAGACCTAAATAAAGAAAAGAGGAATAGATATAGCATCAGAAAACTTTTCGGGACGTAAATTTACAGAAAATTTACAGAACCTACAGAAATTTATGCCTAAAAAAATCAATTTTTTTGACTTTAATCACTATTTATGAGACAGGAAGCGATTTTTTACTAAGATATTTCTATGACAAATCGAAAGATCTGGTTCTTAGCTACAAGATGATATGTGTTTAGTTTCTGTAGCATCAATATTTGCGAAGATATTCACGTTTAAAGTTTTATATCTATGAAAAAATTTCCATGTAAATTTTCGGAAAATTTACACAGAAATTTTTTCATAGATATAAAACTTTAAACGTGAATATCTTCGCAAATATTGATGCTACAGATCTTTTGATCTATCATAGGAATATCTTAGTAAAAAATCACTCCCTGTCTCATAAATAGTGATTAAAGTCAAAAAAATTGATTTTTTTAGGCGTAAATTTCTGTAGGTCCTGTAAATTTTCTGTAAATTTACGTCCTGAAAAGTTTCCTGATGAACTACGTAGAAGTAATCGCCAAAGGAAGAAGTATCCAATAAGAAAGAAAAATCACAAGTCAAAATGAGAACATTTTGATTAAGTGAGGGGAAACTGTTACTGGATAAAATTACCATAACAGAAATATATCAAATCATATAACCATTATATTATTTAACCCTGTACGGTCAACTCTCGATATAAGAAATTCACTTGTGAAACTGATTTTCTTGCAACAATTACTGTAATTAGTTATATTGAATTAAATTATTTTTAATGCATCAATTTCAATAATTTTAACATTTATATATTTGTAAAGATTTTCATAAATTTCCGGTCACCGTGTATCTTTCTAAAAGAAATTATTACACACGGTTCATTTTTCGAATACTCTAAGAAAAATCATAATTTTTAAATTCATCAATAAATTTCAACAATTAATTACAATACAAGAAATAATCTAAATTGTATAACCTTTTTTTTTTAAAAAAAAATATCTGATTATGAGTTATCATATGAAACCTTGTTTACTAAAATTGGATGCTTACTTGAGAGTAAATGTACTTTAAATGAGATTATCAGATTGAATTTTTGAAATAAATGTCAATGAATATTAATTATAAATGTAACTATTATATACGATCTTGTAACATATTAATAAGAGTTATAACTTTTATTAGTATCATATTCATTATTTTCTAATAAAATTGGAACTTCATTAGATATAACTTAAATAGTCAAAATTTTTAAAAAATTAATTTAATATCAAAAAAATAATTGCAATTATTATTTACANAATGCATCAATTTCAATAATTTTAACATTTATATATTTGTAAAGATTTTCATAAATTTCCGGTCACCGTGTATCTTTCTAAAAGAAATTATTACACACGGTTCATTTTTCGAATACTCTAAGAAAAATCATAATTTTTAAATTCATCAATAAATTTCAACAATTAATTACAATACAAGAAATAATCTAAATTGTATAACCTTTTTTTTTTAAAAAAAAATATCTGATTATGAGTTATCATATGAAACCTTGTTTACTAAAATTGGATGCTTACTTGAGAGTAAATGTACTTTAAATGAGATTATCAGATTGAATTTTTGAAATAAATGTCAATGAATATTAATTATAAATGTAACTATTATATACGATCTTGTAACATATTAATAAGAGTTATAACTTTTATTAGTATCATATTCATTATTTTCTAATAAAATTGGAACTTCATTAGATATAACTTAAATAGTCAAAATTTTTAAAAAATTAATTTAATATCAAAAAAATAATTGCAATTATTATTTACAGTAAAAATGATTAAGATTTATTTTATATTTTACTTTTTTTAAAAAAAATAATAATATAATAAAATATAAATTTATTTTTATTTATAATTCAAAATTTTTTGCTGAATAATATGAAGAAGTTCTATTTGATTATTATCTAATTTTAATTCAGATTCTTGTTCCACAAATTTTAAAACATTTTTAATACTTTGGATAGCTAACTTTGGTTCAATTTTTTTAATTGAATTTATAATATCTTCATTTGTTATATTACTATCTTGGATTTGAAGTGAATTATCAATTTCAATATAATCATTTACATCAATAAAATCATCTGTGTAAGGTAATTGACTTATTAAATGTTGGATCTCTTGAAAATTGTATTGTTGCAATGGAATTATTTCTCCAATAATTGTACTATTTGAAATTGTACTGCTAGAAGAAGGTATTTCTGGATCAAGATCTATATCCATAAAATTTGAAAGTGATACAATATTTGTTTTTTTCCAGCAGTTTAGAATAGTATCATTATTGATATTATTCCATGCTTCAGCTATCCAATCTATGGCATGCTTAATATTTATATCTTTATCATCATTATCACTATTGTTGTTATCATTATTGTTGTTGTTTAATATTTCATTAATATTATATATTTTATTGAATTGGTTAATTTTGAATTTTATAAGGAGTCTTCTATACTGTGCTTTAAAAGAGTGGATTATTCTAGTATCCATAGGTTGTAGGTGTGCTGTAGTATTGGCAGGCAGTGGATGTAATGTAATATTTGAAAGAACTTCAGATTTCAAGCTTTTTTCACTACAATGAGCAGCTGCTTGGTCATATAAAAGAATAATTGATCTATTTTGTTCATATATTTGTTTATTTAAATTAGTTAAAAATTCATTCCAAATATCAGTTGTCATCCATGCAGTACTATTCCAATAATAATCAACTGGCAACTCTTCTTTTTTAATTCCTTTTAATGGACGTGGTGTTTGGTAATAATGAATAATTAGTGGTTTTATTTTAGTTGTTCCTAAAAAATAAATAAATTAATTAAAATAAATTTTATTTATTAATAATAAGAACTTTAATATATATACCTGTAAGGTTTGCACATAAGAGAACAGTAACCCTTTGTTTATTTTTTTTTTTTCCAATAATTGTTTCTCTTGCAAGAGACCTAGAGGGTTCCATCTTCCAAAATAATGCTGTTTCATTACAGTTAAAAATGTTATCCAAGGGCCATTCTTTTAATAAATTTTTTAGTTCATTTCTAAATCTTGGTAAGTCTTCAAGTGGTGCACTGTTTGCTTCTCCATAGTGAACAAACTGTCTTAAATTTGCTCGTTTTTTAAAATTACTTAGCCATCCTTCAGATGCTTTAAAATTTGTAATGTTAAGAAGTTTCGCAAACTCCTGAGCTTGGTGAATTAAGATAAATCCTGTTATAGTTAAATTTCATTCAATGTATTATTTACCCATTTTATCAATGCTTTTTCCAATAAAGGGAATTTTGGTTTTCTCATTCTTTTTAATTGGACTTCATAACTATCTAAATCAATATTTAACCAATAATTACTATTTTTTAAAATTCTAAAAATAGTACTTACACTAAAATTAAATTTTTTTGCCAAAATAGAATTTGATAATTCAGGATTTTCTTGTTTTAAAATACAAACTTCATATTTTTGAAAATTTTTTAAACTATGTCTAACAAATCTAACAGAGATATGTTTCATTTTGTTAAAAATAAAAAATAAAAAATATAGAAAGATAAGTGTTAAAATAATATTTTTAAAGTTAATGTTTAAAATAATCAATTTAGAACAAATTTTTAACTTAAATATTCAAGTAAAATTCAGTCTTATAAATACAATTTAAATAAAATATAAAGCTAAAAATAAACAAAAAAATATTTAAATACAAATAGATATAATGAATTTAAAAATATTATAGTATTTGACACTAAATAATATCATCTAAAACATGTTTTAGGACAAAGTAAAAAATTAAAAATATAATAGCATTTAACAATGAATAAAACATGTTTTACCAAAAAATTTTTTATTATTAATTAGAGGAATTGTTTACAATGCAATGAAATTAATTTTTAACAATATTATTTAAAAAATAATTAAAATAAAAAATTAAATAAAAATGTACTTAATTACCAACGAATACAATAAAATTAAAATATGACAATGGATTAAAATTATCTAAAAAATATTAAGAAATTTAAGCAATGAACTAAAACATGTTTTGAAATTTTTTGATTCGTAAAACGAGATCTACTTGAAATTACTAGTAAAAAAAATTCAGATATTAAAACTTTATAAGAAAACCCAAATATAGTAACAACTTGTTAATCAAAAAAAGTTATCAAAATTGTCAGAATTGATGCATTAATTTGTGTGTACTAATATATCTAATTACAGTAATTGTTGCAAGAAAATCAGTTTCACAAGTGAAATTTCTTATATCGAGAGTTGACCGTATTTTATTAGAATTATTATTTAACAAAGTATATACATAGTAATTTATTAATAACGATTAGTAATAATTAGTAATATTTATTAACATGTAAATGGTAGACCAAACAATTTAGTTACACAAAATGTAAGTAACACAAGTCACATGTTCACATGAAATAGTTACACAAATATTGTATAATTATTAATTATCATTAATTAGTATTACTTAGTATCAATTATTATTACCTAGTATTAATTAGCATTAATTATTAGTATAACCTATAGTATATATTTAGTAAGTCATATAGTAAATGTATTAACCAATAGTATTAGTGCACAGTAGTGGCACAGTAGTCTAAAAAGTATAAAAAGAGAACTTATTCGACTTAGTTCCTCAGTTTTTTAGCTCAGAGCTTTCAACTTGAAAAAGTTCTAAGTTCAAAGGAAGTCAATATTATGATTATAAAAATATAATTGTATTATTAGGAAGTAATCATTAAATAAAATATTAATAAATGTTAAATAAAATAATTAAAGAGATTTATTATTGTATTTATTTGACATAATGTTTATTAAAAGTTATTTAATAAAGGAAGTACTAATGAATTAAAGATGATATCTTTAATAAAGGATGGAAGTATCTGAAATATGAATTATAAGGAAGTTATCTATAAAGGAAGTTCTAAAATTAATAATAAAAAGATTTATTATTAAAAGAAGTTATTAATAAATAAAGTTATTAATAAAAGTAATTATTAATAATGAAGTTATTAATGAAAGTAACGAAGTTATAATGACTTGGAAGAATAATTAGTTTGTTAGTTCTAACTAAAAACTAACTGGTGTCTTCTAAAAATAAAAACTAAAAGTCTTGTACCTAACGGGAAGGACTATAAACTCCTTAAAAGAACNTCAATATTATGATTATAAAAATATAATTGTATTATTAGGAAGTAATCATTAAATAAAATATTAATAAATGTTAAATAAAATAATTAAAGAGATTTATTATTGTATTTATTTGACATAATGTTTATTAAAAGTTATTTAATAAAGGAAGTACTAATGAATTAAAGATGATATCTTTAATAAAGGATGGAAGTATCTGAAATATGAATTATAAGGAAGTTATCTATAAAGGAAGTTCTAAAATTAATAATAAAAAGATTTATTATTAAAAGAAGTTATTAATAAATAAAGTTATTAATAAAAGTAATTATTAATAATGAAGTTATTAATGAAAGTAACGAAGTTATAATGACTTGGAAGAATAATTAGTTTGTTAGTTCTAACTAAAAACTAACTGGTGTCTTCTAAAAATAAAAACTAAAAGTCTTGTACCTAACGGGAAGGACTATAAACTCCTTAAAAGAACTGTAAGTGGGAAATATGAAAGTATACCCGCGACAACGCCACTGCCATTATTATCTAGTTCTGATGATCTTTCTAATGATAGTTCCAACAATAATACAGACTCAGGATCAGATTATGAAGAGTCATTAAATTCTAATAAATAATAATAATAAATGTGAATATTAATATTCAAGAATCATAAATAAACCAATATGTCTTTCATAGCAAAAAAAACTAACAAAAATTTCCTATTACATTTATGGAATAATGAAATATTCTATTGTTAACAAATGATTCATTAAAGCATACTGGAGGAAATGGTTGACGTGCCCGATTTCATCAGATCTATACTGTTAAACGATAAAATAAAGCCCAGAATTTGGACAGATTATAATTTATTAATATATGAAAAATCTTAACCTGTTTCAGTGAGTATAGATTCTTATTCTGTGTTCTTATATGTCATTACATCAAATGCATGAGTTAGATTTAGAGTTTATTAGGGGTATACATGTTCCCAAAATTGATTTTGGATTTTTGAGGTATTTCGACTTTTTGAGATTTATGCAGAATCTATTCTATATATGGAAGTAAAAAAAGTAGGGTAAAA
This sequence comes from Diversispora epigaea, assembly GCA_003547095.1. Taxonomy (NCBI): domain Eukaryota; kingdom Fungi; phylum Glomeromycota; class Glomeromycetes; order Diversisporales; family Diversisporaceae; genus Diversispora; species Diversispora epigaea. The sequence goes on along the minus strand of PQFF01000451.1, from coordinate 155,950 downwards.
ATGGGTGTTCTAGCACAGTACTAGTCAATTTGCTATATTTCACGCCTCAAAATCATCACCAAACATATCAATTTTTGTACATCAATTCAGAGTTTTGTCGTCACTGGAACTTGATCTTATATACCATATATCTTATGATATACAGCTTGCCATTAAAAAAGTCCAAGAGAAGTGGTGAAGGATATGAATTTAATGAATATCCCGATCCCTTCTCGGACGTGAATCAAGCCTAAATTGCATACTAATATTAATTGATATAGCAGAATTCAATCTAAAGATGACTCTTCACTACTTTTCTGGCCCAAAAATGTTACCAAAGGGTAACAAAAAATGAATATCATGATCTCTTCTCGGACATGAATCAACCCCCAAATTGTATACCAATATTAATTGATATAGCAGAATTCAATCTAAAGCCGATTCTTTACCACTTTTCTGATCCACAAAAATGTGACCATATACCTCAAAGGGTAACAAAATTTCGGTAAAGGGTAACAAAAAATATAACCATACACCACTAAGGGTAACAAAATTTCGATAAGGGTAACAAAATTTCGGCAAAGGTCACAAATTCTGGGTTAACTTTTTCAATTATCGAGAATCCAATTTTGAAGCCCTAGCACGTAATCTATTATAGTACTGGACTACATAGTACTATTTTTGATATATTGAATTAATTAATTAAACAAAGGATTTTATATAAGTAATATATTATAATTCTGTAACTATACACAAAAATGGTTCATACATGTAATAGATGTAACAGATCATTCAAAAAATTATGGATGCTTACTCGTCATCTTCAGAATAGAAAATTTCCATGCCGACCCCAAGTTATTCCTGCTATAAATCAAATACCTGCTTCAGCTACTTTTAGAACACATGCTCCCAAAGTAGTTCGATCTCCTAAGATACCAGAACCAATTCCACAAATCGATCCAAAACATGTCTCATCTTCTTTGCCAATCCTAACACCATGTGCCAACAAACAGAAAATGGATAATACCCCACAACGTACCAGATTATCAATCAACAAACGTCCAGATGAAAGTGTTAAGGAATGGGCAATTCGTCTTGCAGATAGACTAGATAAAGTTACTCATACAAAGCAAAATCGAAATTGGTTACGTAGAAGAGGAGAAAATCTCAAAAGTTGTATAGAAAATTCATTCCAATCCATTTTACGATCTGATCCAGAAGTGTGGCAAGAAAGAGAACGAATTGGAGGTTATACTATAGAAAGCAAAGATGAAAATGGAGGTATAGTTACATATATTTGTCCAAATTTAGATGAGTTAAATGAAGCTAAGGATAACATCAGAAAAATAACACCCCATTTATTAACAAAACCTCCATTACCACCTCTCAACCAAATCTCACAGATTGACCCAGAAGCCGGTCCAGGCCCTTCATCACAAGCCCATAGAGAAGGTAAGTTAATACCACAAATTTCACAGACCGATCCAGAAGCTAATACAAATCCAGATCCATCTTTTTCCACCCTTACACAAGAAGAAATCGATTATCTTATTGCATTGAGTTTAATAGAAAAACCAGAAATCGAAGAAATCTGGCCTGAATTGGGAGGTACTCTCTTAGCAGATAAAGCAAAAAGCAAAAAATTTATATCACGTTATAGAGATTCAGGGTTTGCAAGTATTACTGTTAAACTACCATCAGGGGATATTATCTTTGAAGAGGCTGAAGTTGGAGATCCAGATAGACCGCACTCAAGTCTATCTTCATTATCCAAATGGCAAGCTATCGTTCCATCATATGAAAATCCGGCATACTCTTTTAATGCACCTATAAATGATCCCAAAAAATATGCCGAAGCTCCATACATGCCCCATCTTATGGCCTCAGCTCGAGAACAAATTACAAATGTACTTAAATCAGAACTCCGAAGAAAAGACCAGGTAAAATCATCATTAGTGGTATATTGTAATTATATGAAAATGGAAAAGAAAGAAGAAGGTAAACCATTACTTCCATTTTACGATCAAAAATATCATTCTGGAAAGATGCGAGCTATTCTTTCAGAAAATGATATAGATGAGCATATTACACTTTCAGCTGG
>PQFF01000451.1:105092-116537 GCA_003547095.1 Diversispora epigaea | reverse complement strand
ACTAATACTAAACATCGAGTTCGAGCATATCTCAATTCTAATGCTACCCCATTAACTCCTGAAGCAATCGAAAAAATAAGAGATGCTCATGCAAGAGAAATACCATATAGAAAACGCGATATGTGTAGAGATTATAGAATTGGTAGTGAAAGATATGATGATATTGTGAATGGTCGGATATATCCACAACCACCTAAAATAGAAATAACATCTATTAATTCATCTATCTTGGCCATGCCAGCTCCGCTGATATCTCAACCAGAAATCTTACCCAAATATAGTTCATCAGGTACTATAAATCCTGAGCAAGTAATTCCTTCGAGTAAACTTGTATCAAAAAAACCTAGTAGAAAAAAGATCGATAAGTCAAATCCTATTGCAGAATTACCTAAAGGTGGAGATCTATCAGAATTGAAAACTATATATCATTCTACCTCATCAATACCAAATAGTGATGAGCAAACCAGAATGGAAAAATTGCGTGAATTTAAAAAACAACTTCAAAATGAATCTTGAAATCGTATCAATTCCTTTTTAAGATATTCTGCATAATCAAGGACTCTAATAAATTCCTTTTTAATAGTTGCTTTATTTTCTATATCATTCATACCTGATATAATATGAATCTTGGAATGAAATTCTAGTATGAGAAAGAAGTCGTCTTGTTTGTAATAATTTATACATTTTTTTTTACCTCTTCAGTAGTAACAGAATCTGGTAATTTAAAACCTTCTGGTGCGTGCCATTTTTCTGTATTAAATGCATTGCGTGATTCTTTGCGAGTAGAAAGAGGAATTGTAATAGTCTTTCCATTGTGTGTTGCTATAAATTCCCCTTTTACTATAGGATCCCATCCGATATGATGTTGCCATTTTGTACCAAGTATCATTATGGATATATCGTTTCCATTTCGATCCTTTTTTGTGGGAATTACGGATATTTCTTTTTCAGAAACTGTTATAGAATCATTTTCACTATCTATAGATATAGGAATGTTATATGAAGTACCAATGGATTGAGAATCTCCAACCGCACCTGTAAGTTTGTGAACATTTTTCTTATCTATTTTTATTCCTAAATATTCAGGAATGTTATCTGTAAACAATGAATCATCTGCACCGGTATCTAGAATTGCGTGAGGTATTATTAAGTCACCTATTCTACAAGAAATCGTTGCTACATCATTAGGTTCTTTTATATTGAGAAAATCAATCTCAAAAGGGTTAGGCCAATTTTGTCTTATTTGTGCTCCCTGGTATACTTTAATGGCGTGATTTAATGTAATGGAATTGTCAAGTTTTTCTGGTGAAGATATAAGCTCATAATCGCGATTCGTTTCTTTGTGACTCGAAGAGTTTGGAGTTTGGTCCTTAATAATTTCAATAAGTGGTTGGAAAATAGTTAGATATTTTTTCGCAATAATCTCCCATACCTTATTTCGTTCCTTGACTGTATACTTTTCGCCATAATATGAATCGAATTGGTCCTTCATCTTTATAAATAGATTATTAAGAAATACACGAGCTTCAATGAGAATCTCCTTAGGACAATGGGGTACTAATTCGGATATCATATATTTAAGAGATTCAAGAAATACTTCCTGTTCCAAAGTAACGATCGATTTTTTCTTAGTAGAAGGCTTCTTCTTTACAGGAATCCGACTTTTTTTTTTNACTAATACTAAACATCGAGTTCGAGCATATCTCAATTCTAATGCTACCCCATTAACTCCTGAAGCAATCGAAAAAATAAGAGATGCTCATGCAAGAGAAATACCATATAGAAAACGCGATATGTGTAGAGATTATAGAATTGGTAGTGAAAGATATGATGATATTGTGAATGGTCGGATATATCCACAACCACCTAAAATAGAAATAACATCTATTAATTCATCTATCTTGGCCATGCCAGCTCCGCTGATATCTCAACCAGAAATCTTACCCAAATATAGTTCATCAGGTACTATAAATCCTGAGCAAGTAATTCCTTCGAGTAAACTTGTATCAAAAAAACCTAGTAGAAAAAAGATCGATAAGTCAAATCCTATTGCAGAATTACCTAAAGGTGGAGATCTATCAGAATTGAAAACTATATATCATTCTACCTCATCAATACCAAATAGTGATGAGCAAACCAGAATGGAAAAATTGCGTGAATTTAAAAAACAACTTCAAAATGAATCTTGAAATCGTATCAATTCCTTTTTAAGATATTCTGCATAATCAAGGACTCTAATAAATTCCTTTTTAATAGTTGCTTTATTTTCTATATCATTCATACCTGATATAATATGAATCTTGGAATGAAATTCTAGTATGAGAAAGAAGTCGTCTTGTTTGTAATAATTTATACATTTTTTTTTACCTCTTCAGTAGTAACAGAATCTGGTAATTTAAAACCTTCTGGTGCGTGCCATTTTTCTGTATTAAATGCATTGCGTGATTCTTTGCGAGTAGAAAGAGGAATTGTAATAGTCTTTCCATTGTGTGTTGCTATAAATTCCCCTTTTACTATAGGATCCCATCCGATATGATGTTGCCATTTTGTACCAAGTATCATTATGGATATATCGTTTCCATTTCGATCCTTTTTTGTGGGAATTACGGATATTTCTTTTTCAGAAACTGTTATAGAATCATTTTCACTATCTATAGATATAGGAATGTTATATGAAGTACCAATGGATTGAGAATCTCCAACCGCACCTGTAAGTTTGTGAACATTTTTCTTATCTATTTTTATTCCTAAATATTCAGGAATGTTATCTGTAAACAATGAATCATCTGCACCGGTATCTAGAATTGCGTGAGGTATTATTAAGTCACCTATTCTACAAGAAATCGTTGCTACATCATTAGGTTCTTTTATATTGAGAAAATCAATCTCAAAAGGGTTAGGCCAATTTTGTCTTATTTGTGCTCCCTGGTATACTTTAATGGCGTGATTTAATGTAATGGAATTGTCAAGTTTTTCTGGTGAAGATATAAGCTCATAATCGCGATTCGTTTCTTTGTGACTCGAAGAGTTTGGAGTTTGGTCCTTAATAATTTCAATAAGTGGTTGGAAAATAGTTAGATATTTTTTCGCAATAATCTCCCATACCTTATTTCGTTCCTTGACTGTATACTTTTCGCCATAATATGAATCGAATTGGTCCTTCATCTTTATAAATAGATTATTAAGAAATACACGAGCTTCAATGAGAATCTCCTTAGGACAATGGGGTACTAATTCGGATATCATATATTTAAGAGATTCAAGAAATACTTCCTGTTCCAAAGTAACGATCGATTTTTTCTTAGTAGAAGGCNAATTCTAGTATGAGAAAGAAGTCGTCTTGTTTGTAATAATTTATACATTTTTTTTTACCTCTTCAGTAGTAACAGAATCTGGTAATTTAAAACCTTCTGGTGCGTGCCATTTTTCTGTATTAAATGCATTGCGTGATTCTTTGCGAGTAGAAAGAGGAATTGTAATAGTCTTTCCATTGTGTGTTGCTATAAATTCCCCTTTTACTATAGGATCCCATCCGATATGATGTTGCCATTTTGTACCAAGTATCATTATGGATATATCGTTTCCATTTCGATCCTTTTTTGTGGGAATTACGGATATTTCTTTTTCAGAAACTGTTATAGAATCATTTTCACTATCTATAGATATAGGAATGTTATATGAAGTACCAATGGATTGAGAATCTCCAACCGCACCTGTAAGTTTGTGAACATTTTTCTTATCTATTTTTATTCCTAAATATTCAGGAATGTTATCTGTAAACAATGAATCATCTGCACCGGTATCTAGAATTGCGTGAGGTATTATTAAGTCACCTATTCTACAAGAAATCGTTGCTACATCATTAGGTTCTTTTATATTGAGAAAATCAATCTCAAAAGGGTTAGGCCAATTTTGTCTTATTTGTGCTCCCTGGTATACTTTAATGGCGTGATTTAATGTAATGGAATTGTCAAGTTTTTCTGGTGAAGATATAAGCTCATAATCGCGATTCGTTTCTTTGTGACTCGAAGAGTTTGGAGTTTGGTCCTTAATAATTTCAATAAGTGGTTGGAAAATAGTTAGATATTTTTTCGCAATAATCTCCCATACCTTATTTCGTTCCTTGACTGTATACTTTTCGCCATAATATGAATCGAATTGGTCCTTCATCTTTATAAATAGATTATTAAGAAATACACGAGCTTCAATGAGAATCTCCTTAGGACAATGGGGTACTAATTCGGATATCATATATTTAAGAGATTCAAGAAATACTTCCTGTTCCAAAGTAACGATCGATTTTTTCTTAGTAGAAGGCTTCTTCTTTACAGGAATCCGACTTTTTTTTTTACGTTAAAACAATTTTGTGGTTCAGTGTCTGTGATGCTTTCCTCATCCTCCTCGTCATTTTCCTCGTCTTCGTCTTCTAACACTTCAATAGGCTCATCTTCTTGATCGGAATTTTCTGGCTCGGATTGATAAGTATAATTAACCTTCTTCGGTTTCTTACTGAGTTTAGGACACTTATTTTTTCTATGCCCAATTTTTCCACAATTTGAGCATTTGTAAGTAACTTTAGTAGGCTTCTGCGGTTTCTTTGTAGTATATACTTTTTTAGTATTATTATTTTGCCCAAAAGGTTCTTTCTTAATATGATTAGATTGTCTTCCATAATTTCTAGTAAGGTCGTTTTCAACAAATTGATGTATTGCTATGGGGTCTGATAAATCACCTGAATATCCCAATCGTATTGCAATATCAACAAATTTTTCTAATGCGATATTTTTTTGCGGAAATTGATTTATAGGAATACTATATGCCATAGCACTAGCACTGGTATTGATTTCATTTCCAAAATTACTTGTAGATCCTCCAGACTCTAGCCAAATAATCCTTAATTGCATAAAGAAGTCATTTACAGTAGTTGGATTTGCTATTCTGATTCGTGTTTCTAATCTAGGAGGTAAATGATCATAAAGATATGGCAATACTTCTCCATCGACAATACCTAATACATAGGGTCTAATTCTTTTTTCATAAGTATCAATTGTATCTAGTGAAGTGAACCTTTCACTCATAAGTGCTTTTAATGATGCTCGTTGGTTTCCAATCATTGTTTCTCGATATTTGCCTTGCATCCAGTTATAGACTTCTGCTTCAGTAACAATATTTGCATTAGTATTATATGGGTTTTGTGCTGGAACTGGAAAAAATCTACCTGTCATTTTACTTTTCATGACATTCGCTCTTTCTGCATCATTAAAAGCGGCAACACCTAAAGGTCTGGCTGTTTCATTTATAGCTCTAAGTTTTGTATAATAAGTATGCGGCGGTTCTTGCCCATCATAATCTGGTAATATAGCAAGACGTGGTGAAATAGTTTGCATAACATCTTGTATGGCGGCCATGTTTGGATTTGGTAATGGATTATTCTGTAATACAAAAATTTGTTGACGTAAATTAATAATTGTTTGCCGTGAATTTTTTTCTCTATTCTTCCATTTTGTATATTTAGCAAATATTCGTCGACGTTCTTGCTGTTCATTTGTAAAAGCGGTTCGTGTTAAATTTAAAATTCCTTGGGAAGTATCATATTGATTTTGGAGTTGGGTAATTCTTTGATCGATTGGTTGATTATTTTGTGCTATTTCNATGTAATGGAATTGTCAAGTTTTTCTGGTGAAGATATAAGCTCATAATCGCGATTCGTTTCTTTGTGACTCGAAGAGTTTGGAGTTTGGTCCTTAATAATTTCAATAAGTGGTTGGAAAATAGTTAGATATTTTTTCGCAATAATCTCCCATACCTTATTTCGTTCCTTGACTGTATACTTTTCGCCATAATATGAATCGAATTGGTCCTTCATCTTTATAAATAGATTATTAAGAAATACACGAGCTTCAATGAGAATCTCCTTAGGACAATGGGGTACTAATTCGGATATCATATATTTAAGAGATTCAAGAAATACTTCCTGTTCCAAAGTAACGATCGATTTTTTCTTAGTAGAAGGCTTCTTCTTTACAGGAATCCGACTTTTTTTTTTACGTTAAAACAATTTTGTGGTTCAGTGTCTGTGATGCTTTCCTCATCCTCCTCGTCATTTTCCTCGTCTTCGTCTTCTAACACTTCAATAGGCTCATCTTCTTGATCGGAATTTTCTGGCTCGGATTGATAAGTATAATTAACCTTCTTCGGTTTCTTACTGAGTTTAGGACACTTATTTTTTCTATGCCCAATTTTTCCACAATTTGAGCATTTGTAAGTAACTTTAGTAGGCTTCTGCGGTTTCTTTGTAGTATATACTTTTTTAGTATTATTATTTTGCCCAAAAGGTTCTTTCTTAATATGATTAGATTGTCTTCCATAATTTCTAGTAAGGTCGTTTTCAACAAATTGATGTATTGCTATGGGGTCTGATAAATCACCTGAATATCCCAATCGTATTGCAATATCAACAAATTTTTCTAATGCGATATTTTTTTGCGGAAATTGATTTATAGGAATACTATATGCCATAGCACTAGCACTGGTATTGATTTCATTTCCAAAATTACTTGTAGATCCTCCAGACTCTAGCCAAATAATCCTTAATTGCGTAAAGAAGTCATTTACAGTATTTGGATTTGCTATTCTGATTCGTGTTTCTAATCTAGGAGGTAAATGATCATAAAGATATGGCAATACTTCTCCATCGACAATACCTAATACATAGGGTCTAATTCTTTTTTCATAAGTATCAATTGTATCTAGTGAAGTGAACCTTTCACTCATAAGTGCTTTTAATGATGCTCGTTGGTTTCCAATCATTGTTTCTCGATATTTGCCTTGCATCCAGTTATAGACTTCTGCTTCAGTAACAATATTTGCATTAGTATTATATGGGTTTTGTGCTGGAACTGGAAAAAATCTACCTGTCATTTTACTTTTCATGACATTCGCTCTTTCTGCATCATTAAAAGCGGCAACACCTAAAGGTCTGGCTGTTTCATTTATAGCTCTAAGTTTTGTATAATAAGTATGCGGCGGTTCTTGCCCATCATAATCTGGTAATATAGCAAGACGTGGTGAAATAGTTTGCATAACATCTTGTATGGCGGCCATGTTTGGATTTGGTAATGGATTATTCTGTAATACAAAAATTTGTTGACGTAAATTAATAATTGTTTGCCGTGAATTTTTTTCTCTATTCTTCCATTTTGTATATTTAGCAAATATTCGTCGACGTTCTTGCTGTTCATTTGTAAAAGCGGTTCGTGTTAAATTTAAAATTCCTTGGGAAGTATCATATTGATTTTGGAGTTGGGTAATTCTTTGATCGATTGGTTGATTATTTTGTGCTATTTCCTGGAGTCTATTTGCAGATGTTGAAATTAATCCAAGTTTTTTTAAAATAGCATCTCGACTAAAAGGTACTTGAATTCGATTTTGAAAAAATAATCTAACATCACCTAGATGCTTTTGAATATCCTCATAATTTTGCCTAATTTCTATTGCAGGCGGTTGGGGTGGCCTTTGGGTCATATCTGTATTATCTTCTAATATATTCCTATGTGAACATATTTCATGTATCCTGGTTTTTAACCGATTTATCTCATCTTCAAGATTAATTAATTCTTGCTCTAAATATAAAATATATGATTCTTTTTTCTTGACGTCTTCTAATGCTATTCTAAGACGTTTTTTTAGATTTAAGACCCGAGATTTTAATTCTTGAATCTCTGATTCCTGTGCTATAATAGTGCTATCCTGGAATGATATAGTTTTGTTGCATTGCTCTAACTCGTAAAGATATTTCCGAATTTTTTTCTCATTAAGTATATTAATATTTACCTCAGAGTTAAGCTCATCTCTCAAAACTTTATTGGTTTCTAACGTCTCAATGTGTGCTAGATCCATGAAAAATTTGTTATCTATATTAAATCAAAGTAATGCGCGAACCTGTAATTTATATTGATTCACAAAAAGCCCGTGAACTTGATATTAGTATTGATTTGCAAAAAATCTATTATCATCCTTCTGGCTATCAAAGGACTAGTAAAAAACTTTATGATGTTTCANCGACGCTCTTGCTGTTCATTTGTAAAAGCGGTTCGTGTTAAATTTAAAATTCCTTGGGAAGTATCATATTGATTTTGGAGTTGGGTAATTCTTTGATCGATTGGTTGATTATTTTGTGCTATTTCCTGGAGTCTATTTGCAGATGTTGAAATTAATCCAAGTTTTTTTAAAATAGCATCTCGACTAAAAGGTACTTGAATTCGATTTTGAAAAAATAATCTAACATCACCTAGATGCTTTTGAATATCCTCATAATTTTGCCTAATTTCTATTGCAGGCGGTTGGGGTGGCCTTTGGGTCATATCTGTATTATCTTCTAATATATTCCTATGTGAACATATTTCATGTATCCTGGTTTTTAACCGATTTATCTCATCTTCAAGATTAATTAATTCTTGCTCTAAATATAAAATATATGATTCTTTTTTCTTGACGTCTTCTAATGCTATTCTAAGACGTTTTTTTAGATTTAAGACCCGAGATTTTAATTCTTGAATCTCTGATTCCTGTGCTATAATAGTGCTATCCTGGAATGATATAGTTTTGTTGCATTGCTCTAACTCGTAAAGATATTTCCGAATTTTTTTCTCATTAAGTATATTAATATTTACCTCAGAGTTAAGCTCATCTCTCAAAACTTTATTGGTTTCTAACGTCTCAATGTGTGCTAGATCCATGAAAAATTTGTTATCTATATTAAATCAAAGTAATGCGCGAACCTGTAATTTATATTGATTCACAAAAAGCCCGTGAACTTGATATTAGTATTGATTTGCAAAAAATCTATTATCATCCTTCTGGCTATCAAAGGACTAGTAAAAAACTTTATGATGTTTCACATAATGCCGGGTTCGATTTTACATTGGCCGAAGTTCAAGAATGGCTTGAAAGACAATTATTACACTTAATTCATAAACCCCGACCAAAGTATATTCCTTGTGCTAGTTTTAATAAAATTACTGTCCCAATGAAAGTTATACAAGCTGATTTATGTTATATGCCTCACGATAAAGTAGGAAATAAAATTTATAAATATGCTTTAACATGCGTTGATATAGCAAGTCGAACTAAGTGGGTTTGTTCTTTAACTGAACGGGATTCTGATAGTGTTACTAAAGGATTTATAAAACTTTTTAAATTTCACAACTTTCCTCTTAAACAATTAGAGATACTGCAAATCGATTTTGGATCAGAATTTTATGGGAAATGCGAAGAGTTAATGATTAAGTATAATGTAGAAATTAATCGAAGCAAATCGAAAAAAAGACAAGGTATAGTTGAGAGATTTAATCGAACTTTGCAGGAGTGGACATTTTTTATTCAAGATGCTGTAGAGTTGATATTACCACCAACAGAGCGTTGTAGAGCTTGGGTTAATGATCTTCCTATATTTCTTAATAAGTTAGATAATGCTAAAACCCGATTAATTGGTATGTCACCTGTTGAAGCTCGAAAATTAAAACATGTATATGCTAAGTCATCTAAACCGAGATATGGTCCTATGGGGTATGATGAAATTCGTTTAACATATAGTGATTCTGTTTTATATTTACTTAATCCTGGTGAATTGGAAGGTGGAAGAAAACGTGTTACTGATTGTAATTGGTCTCCAAAAGTTTATCGTATTAAGGAGTCTATGGTACAAAAAAATCAGCCAGTCTTGTACTGGATTGAAGATATTGATGGGAATGGCCCAAAACGTTCTTTTGTTCGAGAAGAATTGATAGTAGTTAGAAATATTGAATACCCACCACAGAGAATACTCAAGAGTTAAGGAAATCATCTGCCTCTTCTTCAATTTCTTCGTTAGTAGCAAAGTGGTCTTTGGCTAATTGATAATATAAATCATTAAGTTTTACTATCGCTTGAAGAATTTTTAATTCACTTCTATACCATTCCTGATATTGACTTTTCATTTCGATATATTTATCTTCGTTGGGGTATATTTTCTTTGCATTGGTTAAAATATAAGTATCTGGATCTTCAGCTTGGTGCAATTCTGTATATCGCTTTTTATAATTTTGCATGAATTTACTATCTTTTGGTTTTTTATAAGAGACGCCTGCTTTTACTATATCTACTATAGCTTTTTCGATATCTTGCCATGTAGGTTTGGNGAAAACGTGTTACTGATTGTAATTGGTCTCCAAAAGTTTATCGTATTAAGGAGTCTATGGTACAAAAAAATCAGCCAGTCTTGTACTGGATTGAAGATATTGATGGGAATGGCCCAAAACGTTCTTTTGTTCGAGAAGAATTGATAGTAGTTAGAAATATTGAATACCCACCACAGAGAATACTCAAGAGTTAAGGAAATCATCTGCCTCTTCTTCAATTTCTTCGTTAGTAGCAAAGTGGTCTTTGGCTAATTGATAATATAAATCATTAAGTTTTACTATCGCTTGAAGAATTTTTAATTCACTTCTATACCATTCCTGATATTGACTTTTCATTTCGATATATTTATCTTCGTTGGGGTATATTTTCTTTGCATTGGTTAAAATATAAGTATCTGGATCTTCAGCTTGGTGCAATTCTGTATATCGCTTTTTATAATTTTGCATGAATTTACTATCTTTTGGTTTTTTATAAGAGACGCCTGCTTTTACTATATCTACTATAGCTTTTTCGATATCTTGCCATGTAGGTTTGGTGGATTTGACCTCTGTAGATACTTGATCGATATTTTGAGTAGAAGTTGACATTTGAATATGTATTATGTTTTGATTATCTAAAGTTTTGTATGTAATACTTTATAAAATCTTTTCTTTAAATAAATATTTCAGTATAATAAAAATGATAGGTGAATATACTTGCCCGTTCTATCATAATTCTGGTGAAGTTTGTGGAAAAACCTGTATGAGACCTGAGGGATGTAGCTATCATTGGAAAGCTAAAATAAGAACACCTTGTATTGAATGTGGTAAACCTACTGGTTCAACTTCTGGTCGGTGTCCTTTGCATATTAGGGGGTACTATGTAGTCCAGTACTATAATAGATTACGTGCTAGGGCTTCAAAATTGGATTCTCGATAACTGAAAAAGTTAACCCAGAATTTGTGACCTTTGCCGAAATTTTGTTACCCTTATCGAAATTTTGTTACCCTTAGTGGTGTATGGTTATATTTTTTGTTACCCTTTACCGAAATTTTGTTACCCTTTGAGGTATATGGTCACATTTTTGTGGATCAGAAAAGTGGTAAAGAATCGGCTTTAGATTGAATTCTGCTATATCAATTAATATTGGTATACAATTTGGGGGTTGATTCATGTCCGAGAAGAGATCATGATATTCATTTTTTGTTACCCTTTGGTAACATTTTTGGGCCAGAAAAGTAGTGAAGAGTCATCTTTAGATTGAATTCTGCTATATCAATTAATATT
>PQFF01000451.1:7670-104969 GCA_003547095.1 Diversispora epigaea | reverse complement strand
GTACTATGTAGTCCAGTACTATAATAGATTACGTGCTAGGGCTTCAAAATTGGATTCTCGATAACTGAAAAAGTTAACCCAGAATTTGTGACCTTTGCCGAAATTTTGTTACCCTTATCGAAATTTTGTTACCCTTAGTGGTGTATGGTTATATTTTTTGTTACCCTTTACCGAAATTTTGTTACCCTTTGAGGTATATGGTCACATTTTTGTGGATCAGAAAAGTGGTAAAGAATCGGCTTTAGATTGAATTCTGCTATATCAATTAATATTGGTATACAATTTGGGGGTTGATTCATGTCCGAGAAGAGATCATGATATTCATTTTTTGTTACCCTTTGGTAACATTTTTGGGCCAGAAAAGTAGTGAAGAGTCATCTTTAGATTGAATTCTGCTATATCAATTAATATTAGTATGCAATTTAGGCTTGATTCACGTCCGAGAAGGGATCGGGATATTCATTAAATTCATATCCTTCACCACTTCTCTTGGACTTTTTTAATGGCAAGCTGTATATCATAAGATATATGGTATATAAGATCAAGTTCCAGTGACGACAAAACTCTGAATTGATGTACAAAAATTGATATGTTTGGTGATGATTTTGAGGCGTGAAATATAGCAAATTGACTAGTACTGTGCTAGAACACCCATTTTTACCCTACTAAAAAAGTACCCAGTTATGTATATTTTTAATCAAAGAATAAATCTGGGTAGTCAAAAAATTTTAGGTTTTAAGTAAAATAATTTTGTCTTCTATGAAAAACTATTTTGACTTTTTTCCTCAAAATTGCAATTTCGGGGCCCCAAAATAATTTTGTGTGCAAGTATAATCAGAGTAGTGTATTTATCACCATGTGTCACACCTTTCGAATATTGATTTTTATTAAGAGTGTCCTTATCCTAGATCCCCAGTTCAGGGTGAAAATCATGAACCCCCCGGGTTCAGGCAAATTAACCTAGACCCCTTCCTTTTTTAGTAATAAAAATTATTTATTTGCGGCTGCTATACGTTTATAATTTTCTATAATTATTATTAAACGTAATTGCACTTGTATTTTATCAATTAAATAAACCACATAAATTCAATAATATTTTTATTTTTTTTATTTATTAAAAATTTTTATGTAAATATATTAAACTATAATAATTTCGATTAATTAAACTAATTAAACTATAATAATTTCGATCAATTAAACTAATTAAACTATTCAATTAAACTATAATAATTTCAATCAATTAATCTGCGAAACGTTGTTCAACTTCAAATTATTAAAATGTAAAATGCGTACGTACAATAGAAATTTTATATCTTTAAAATTCTAATTATTTTCTTCTTCATCATGCACATATAATCCAAAATTTACACTATCAACCATTATTTCTTTTGCAGTGTCTAAAGAAATATTTTTATAATCTTCTGTAATAAGTCTGATAGCTGTTTTTGAGACAAGTACTTGAGTGATATATTGAGATGTTGATTGTGGTTTACAAAGACTTGTAGTCAATATACCAGTTTTAAGAAACATTTCATTTAATGTTTCTATGATAACTACTAAATCTTTTGAACCATAATATCCTGGCTAAAATATTAAAATTATTGATATTTTAATAATATTTAAAAATAAAGTTTTTATATAATATATAAATAAAATTAAACTTACTTGAAAAGATTCAAAATAAGACATTTGTACTAATGGATTGTTAAATTTTGCCGCGCCTATTTCTTGAATTCCTTTTATAGCATTCACCCGATATTCACTATATTTTTGACCCTTTATAATTTTTAACAGCTCAGATCTCATATTTAAAATTCTATTAGGTAAATTAATAAAATCAATATTTAAGGGATATTCCTTTTCTATTCCATAAGGAATAATTACTTCTTCCCTATGGTAAATTCTACAAAACTCATATTGTTCAACTGCAGTATTAGCAGAAACTGTTAAATTTAAAATAATAAATTTTTTTTAAATAAAATATAAACATAATTCTAATAATTCTACAATAAAATAATAATACAAAACTTACTTTTTCCTATTTTAATATCATTTAAATACTTTGAAACCTTTAAAGATAGTGGATTTGATAAAATTATATCACAATATGGACATTTCTCATTATTTTGATTCTCTTCTAAATTTATAAATTCATTTAATAGTTTAAATAAAATAAATATTTTTAAAAACTTTCAAAACATACCAAAATTCAAATCTTCAAAAAGAAAATCATACTGAAAAAAAGAGAGATTAGATTGATCTTCTGATTCAAAATCAAGATTTTGAATTTCGTGTAATGGTTTTTGTATATTAATATTAGAATTTTGATTTTCGTGTAATGGCTTTCGTGTATCTATGTTAGAATTTTGAATTTCGTGTAATGGTTTTCGTGTATCTATGTTAGAATTTTGAACTTCGCAAATGTTGTTTGGATTTTTATAAGTATCAGGATTATTGACTTCCTTTTGATTTTCAGATATAAAATTCTCTTTATTATTATGAATATTTCTTGGGTTTTCATTACTTTTTTTCTTTTTTTTACTAGTTAATTCTATAGCATTTTTAATTCTTTTGTTGGATGGACGTCCCTTTCTATGAATTACACTTGGATTTAATATTGTTGGTTGTTCTGTAGAATTAGNGTATTAGCAGAAACTGTTAAATTTAAAATAATAAATTTTTTTTAAATAAAATATAAACATAATTCTAATAATTCTACAATAAAATAATAATACAAAACTTACTTTTTCCTATTTTAATATCATTTAAATACTTTGAAACCTTTAAAGATAGTGGATTTGATAAAATTATATCACAATATGGACATTTCTCATTATTTTGATTCTCTTCTAAATTTATAAATTCATTTAATAGTTTAAATAAAATAAATATTTTTAAAAACTTTCAAAACATACCAAAATTCAAATCTTCAAAAAGAAAATCATACTGAAAAAAAGAGAGATTAGATTGATCTTCTGATTCAAAATCAAGATTTTGAATTTCGTGTAATGGTTTTTGTATATTAATATTAGAATTTTGATTTTCGTGTAATGGCTTTCGTGTATCTATGTTAGAATTTTGAATTTCGTGTAATGGTTTTCGTGTATCTATGTTAGAATTTTGAACTTCGCAAATGTTGTTTGGATTTTTATAAGTATCAGGATTATTGACTTCCTTTTGATTTTCAGATATAAAATTCTCTTTATTATTATGAATATTTCTTGGGTTTTCATTACTTTTTTTCTTTTTTTTACTAGTTAATTCTATAGCATTTTTAATTCTTTTGTTGGATGGACGTCCCTTTCTATGAATTACACTTGGATTTAATATTGTTGGTTGTTCTGTAGAATTAGCAGATTGTGGCTTACTAATATTTTCGATCTCAGAAGTGAATATTTTATTGAAAGAATTATAAAAAGTTATAGCCGTTGATGGATTTTGTGTTACAAATCTTTTGACTTTTTGTAACAATCGTGTAAGCATATATTCATAATTATCAAATTCATTATTAGATAATTGTTGTGATTGTTGTTGCAAATTTGAACTTGAAATATTTGAAGAACCAGTTGTAAAAGTAATATAATTTTTAATAAGTTGTTTTTCACTGGGATTTTTTTTCCAACGTTCATAAAAAATGCTAGGTGGTAATTCCGTTAAATTAAGTTGTGTTGCAGTTCTAAAAATATGTCTACAAATAAAACCTGAAAATTGAGTATATTTACATGAACATGTAAAATAATTAGAATTAGATTCATATTTCACGATACGTCCATTTGTTTCTTTTTCATGTCTTTGTACATTAAAAATTTTTTCAATTGATTGCCTATAAATATAAATTTTAATTAATAATAAATATCTATTTGTCTTTAAATAAATATATATTTATATTATAAAATATTCATACCTTGAAATTTCTTCGCATTTATAATTAGATGATTGTAATAATTGTTCTTGAGTTTTTTTATAAGAATAAGAAGTTAAAATTAATGCATATTGAAATTCATGAGGACTGGTAGTTTTATATAAAGTATTATAATTATTTTGGCGATATATAGTAAATTCAGTTTTTTCTTTTTGAACTTCCAAAGCTGATTGAAAAGCATTAAGAAATGTTATAAGGGATGTACTAGCATCCAAATAACCTTTGAGCATATTATTCATAGATTCTCCACGTTGTGTTATATTCATGTCAGCCATAAATGTATCAAGATTATAACATGCGGCCCATTTTTCTTTTGTTATTTCCATACGTAATAAATAATTTAATGTAGGTGGATATGATATTTTTAATGTTTCCCATTGTGTAAGAAAATCGGAAATGTCTAATTCTCCAAGACATTTATAAAAATCTTTAACAAATGCTGACCATTTAGAATTAAGTTTTGCACTTAAATTTTTCATTACATTTTTCATTAAATGCCATTGGCATAGACGATGTTTTGTACCCAATGGTTTCAAAATTCTNAGTAAGTATAACCAATGGGGCTCTTTGATTAACCATTTTTAAAAAATTATTAAAAACCCATATAAAATTTTCTTCTGTTTCATCTATCATTAATGCACCCGCGAAACATATACTATATCCATAATTATTTACTCCAGTAAAAACTCCAAATGGCATATGAAAACGGTTGGTTTTATAAGTATTATCAAATACAACAATATCATAAAATCTACTATAATTTATATGTTGTTCAGGAAACATCCAAATAATTCTTTCTAATCTTCTTGTATCATTGTTAATATATATATAATATTGAAATTCATTATTATCATTTTTAATTTGTTCTAATACATTAATAAATTCTTCCGCTTCAAATTCTTTTTTTCCAGAATTGGAACTTTCTAATTGATAAACAAAATTATAAATATCATTATACATTCATGTAACATGAGTACCAAATTCCTCATTGAGAATTGAACGTATTGTTGAAACATTTACACCAGCACGACGTAACAATTCTATTCTTTGTTTTATATCTTCCGGAATATGTCGTTCATTTGACATAAAATGTTGTTACTTTTATTAACCATATTATGATTATGAATAAGATCCATGTTGATAATATACCATAAACCATTACTATTATTCAAAGAAGCGCGAATGTAAAATGGACAACCACAACGTTGTGATGCTCGATTTCTTTCTTTAATGTTTTGATCTTCTTCATCTGAATTGTATTTTATTTTTTTCAGAATGATCAGCTTTTGAACATAATAATGTTCTTTTTCGAAAAATTTTTTTAAAATTTTGTTTTTTTAAATATTCAACTTTTCCAAGTCGAACAGAAAAGCCAAGCTTACAAGCATAACTTTTTGCTTTGTCAACAAACTCATCATGACTTTTAAAAGTGTCATTAATTTGAGGTTCATAGTTTGATATCAAAACTGGGGTAGTGTCCATGATTTTTTTAGGATAAACTATAAAACACAGATGTAGTGCAAAACACTTATAGCGAAGTAAAACGTAGTGCAAAACGCGATAGCGAAAGTAAATATGGTGAGTACGTGTATTGTTGTACACAAAATCTAAAATACCAAATTCAGTATTTTCTAAATAAGTAAGGNAATGTAAAATGGACAACCACAACGTTGTGATGCTCGATTTCTTTCTTTAATGTTTTGATCTTCTTCATCTGAATTGTATTCTTTTTTTTCAGAATAACCAGCTTTTGAACATAATAATGTTCTTTTTCGAAAAATTTTTTTAAAATTTTGTTTTTTTAAATATTCAACTTTTCCAAGTCGAACAGAAAAGCCAAGCTTACAAGCATAACTTTTTGCTTTGTCAACAAACTCATCATGACTTTTAAAAGTGTCATTAATTTGAGGTTCATAGTTTGATATCAAAACTGGGGTAGTGTCCATGATTTTTTTAGGATAAACTATAAAACACAGATGTAGTGCAAAACACTTATAGCGAAGTAAAACGTAGTGCAAAACGCGATAGCGAAAGTAAATATGGTGAGTACGTGTATTGTTGTACACAAAATCTAAAATACCAAATTCAGTATTTTCTAAATAAGTAAGGGGTCTAGGTTAAATATCCTGAACCCCCATGGTCTAGGATAAATTATCTAAACCCCCCGGTTCAGGTTAAGTTTTCTCTTTTATTAAATATCCTAGGGATAGAATTTTTTTACATGTGGAAACCATATTTGTTACTTAAAATTTGTCACCTCCTCAAAATCCCATGTGAAAAATTCCTGATCACCTGCCGAATTATGGACCAATAAGATTTGGAGAGGCATAGGATAAGAGCTGTACCCCCGAGGCATAGGAAAAGAATCTATACCTGGGGTATAGGTTAAGGGTTCTCTTAATATATATATCAGTCACATAGTCATTTCACAGATCGGCATAGGCTATACCTGCTGCCCAAATTCGAAATCCAAATGCCGAAATCCCAAATGCCGAAATTCCAAATCCCAAATTCCAAATTATAATTAGTATTTTTTGCCAAAATCTCAAATCCCAAATCCCAAATACTAGTAATTTGTGCATTTTGGCATCCCAAATCCCAAATTATTTGGGATTTGGGCAACACGTATAGCGTAGGCGTGTTGCTCGTATGATTTAAGAGAGTAAATAAACAATGTTTAGAAATAATAATTAAAAAATATGATTGCAATAAATTATAATAATTATGAAATTATTTAATGAATTCTAATAATTTTAAAAATTTCAAAATCTTCAATTGTAAATGTCGTTGAGTTGATAATTTCAATCTTTTCTAACGCAGGATCCTTTAATAATGTGTAAATCACAACCAAAACCCACACAATCATAAATTGGTGCACAATTACGTATGACTTAGCCACTCGACTAAGAATAGGTTCGTTTTGAAGATCTCGACCTGTACCTAATGAGAATACAAAGCTATCCTTAGTTACCAACCATTGTTCAGAGGAATTAGAGGAATTTCATTGTTTTGGGTAATAGCCACCAATCAATTTTTCCGTACCTTTAATCTTAATTATTGTCCTTGTTTATCACACCGATCTTTAAAGGCTTGAATTTTCCCATCACGACTTCCATGTGAAATTAATTTAAATTCATAGGGAATACTATTCAATTCATATGTTGATTCCTTTCGATCAATCCAACTAGAAATTAATGCCGTGTTCTGCTGTAATAAAATATATCAAATAATAATGGTTCTTGCTTTTTCTCAAAAATAACTTACCGACACCCACGATTGTTCGACATTCCACAGAACAAACTTTCCCTGACACCCCCAATTTGAGTTTCGTTTTCTTTCGGTCGTCTAACTTTGTCTCAAAATAATTAAATTATGAATATTGAAATGGCTTGTACTATGAAAACATTGTGTTGAAACAGTTATTTCTTTCGAAACCCCCCCTTCTGGCTAATGGAAACAAAATCGATAATTTTATGAATATATTTTTGTGTCTATTATTAAAGAACAACCTTTTTGCATCATTTATTTGTCACCACGTTATTTCAAATTATTTTTATTAGTATTTTTTTAATTTTGTCAAGACAAAAAAAAATATATGTATTTATTTTTAGATTATTATGATAATTTTTCCGATCGTGGCGGGCAATTTTTCTTTCGATGCGATGTCAAATACAATATAATCTAAAAGTTATTTTATTTTTATATTTTGTCTAATTTTTTTGTTATTTTCTTGACAGCATAGTTATTAAATGAGTGCTCAATAAAATTATTAATTATATTAATTTAGGCAGCTTTACGGATTCAGAAATGAATTCTGTTATTAATGTAAATAATATAAATCAGTCTCCAGATATTCACCACCCGGTCAATATATTATTTATTATTATTTCATTTTAGTAGAGGATTAAACTAGGAATATAAGATTAATTATTAGGAGTTGATATTATCACGAGAAAAAATATGAAAGAATGTTTCACCTAAATCATCTACAAGAGTTCAAATCAATATCTGCTACAATATAAATGACCACTGATGTTGAATTTTTTTATTTTTAATACATTCACAAAATTAAATGATTTCAATTTGAAGCTTTACTCGTACCCAATGTTCAGTTGAATGAATTGTATTGGAATCATTATTTTCTAAAGTATCTAGTATTTCATTCATTTTCACTATTATCACCTACTATATTATTAATTTCATTTTCAAAACCATTATTATTACTTTCGTCATCAAAAATTTGACCATTTGATTGCAACTTTCTGTAGGTTATTTAAATGATTTTCAAACGACTTTTGATGAGATTACGTGTAGGAATAAAAATTCATATTCTCGGCTGAGTCAATCAAACTGAAAACACTGAGGAAAGCAAATAAAAATTTGGTAGAGTTCTTTTATAATATGATAGATATTATTAATTAATCTTTAATTATTTCAGTTTTTAGTTAAAACGGGATAAATATGAATAGAAACGTTTAGTTATTGGATTTTACTAAGCATATTTATTTTGGAATCATTTAAAATTTATTACAAAATTAGATGAATCATATACCCAGTAGAATTCAGTATAGCATTATCTAGTCTAATTTAATTATCAAAAACTGCTTTCATTCAACCAACAAGTTTAAGTCGTGTTTTTTATATGGTGTGGTGTAATTTCTCTGATATAAGGCTCTTTCTTTGCGTTGAAGAATATGCACCATTTTTGATATATATTTTATTTTAAATGTCTTAATTTAAAAAAGCTATACATTACATATATAAATATAGATAAGTCGATAAATTGACATTAAAAAAACAAAAATTTAAATGTTGTTAATTTATAGCTTCAAGAAATATTACATGTACAATATCTTAAACAAAAATTAGAGTTTTGTTTTTTTAATTATTTTTCGATCGTTGATTCATCGTTTTTGTTGTTGATTTGATGCTTTTATTGTTTCATTTTCATTATTCTCGTTGATTTCTTTGTTCCCGATAATTTTATTATTATTTTTATTGTTCTCGCTGATTTCTTTGTTCTCGATAATTTATTATTTTCATTTCCTTCTTCGTTTTCGTTGATTCCATTTTTATTGTTCTCGCTGATTTCTTTGTTCCTGATAATTTTATTATTTTCATTTACTTCTTCGTTTTCGTTGATTCCATTTTTATTGTTCTCGCTGATTTCTTTGTTCCCGATAATTTTATTATTTTCATTTACTTCTTAGTTTTCATTGATTCCATTTGTACGGATTGTAAAATTTGAAGCTATAAATTGGTAATTGATTGATCAATTCATATTAAGTTTGATTCATTATTGGATCTTATTCAAAAAATATATTACCATTCACATTCATAATTTCAGAGTCACTAGGAAGCGTCATAAATATCTGTCTTGAATCTAAATAAATAATTAGTAGATTTTTTCAAATAAAATTATTTCTTACAAGATAAACTTACTAGATGTTCTATCAAAAGCCGGTAAAGGTCTACTTGTGTATTTTGCTTGAGGATGTATTTCATTTGGATTATATTGAACAAAATTCTTATTTGATTTCTCAATATCTTTAATTTGTTTATTTAATTCATCATTGCCTTGATAATAATATTCATTAAATTGAGTTTCTAATTCTTTAGCAGTTGGTCGATTGTGAGGTTCAGAATCCCAACATCTTTCCATTAAATCTCTTAGTAATTGGGGAATTTCAAATTTAATTTCAGGTTTTTGTCCATTACAAATTGACATAATCAGATTTATATCATGTGGAGTATTATAGTATGGTGGATAACTTGTAAATACTTCTAACATGATCATGCCGAAGGATTATACATCTGATGCCCAAGTATATTCTCCTCTTATAAATATCTCAGGTGCTGTGTATAGAATTACACCATAGGTTTTATTTTGCTCGTTTTCTGTAAAATTTTGTAAAACTGGCTTGCACAATCCAAAATCAGTGATATAAGAATCAGTTAAAGATTCAAGAACCACATTACCAGAGTGGAGATCTTTGTGCATCAAATCACATTCATGGATTTTTGCAAGTCCAAAAGCCATATAATATATAATTTTTAATTTTGCATGCCAATCTAATCTACTAAATTCCTTATTTAACATTTTTCGGAGACTTCCATATTGTGCATATTGCATAACTATCATATAATCATTTGTTGTTGGATTTTTGGTTAAACCGTATACTGCAATTGCCCATCCACCTCGAAATTTGAGTTGGTTTTTAATCTAAAATTTTATTCAATTAAATGAAATACATTAAATGAATATTTAAATAATACGGACTGAATAATATCATTTACCTCTTGTAGAAATTCTCTCGTATGTTCAAGGGTATTAAGACTTTTTAAGCAAACGTATTTCCATTCAGACTTTCTTAACCAATTTTTTTCTTTAGTCCCAAGAAACAATATATCCATCACGCCATTTTGCCTTGTGGACAGTACTAAAACCTCCTTTATCAAGATATTCCACTTTGTCAAATCTATCAAAAGGAATCCATTCAATAACTTCATGTTTATTATGCATTAAGCTGCATTTCTTTAATGAATTCATTAATCTCAGTATCTCTACTGGCATTACACGATTTACACCATATTCCCGTATATCGTTGGCATTCCAAACACGCATATTGATCCGTGACGACATTGCTAGAAATGTTATTAATAATAAGCGATCATGATATTTCTATATTAAAATGATCATAAATATAATTACTCACTGACTAATTATTCAATTTCATAATTAATTTAAAATTGATTAAAAGATGTGTTAATATTGATTGACTAAAGATTTTGAAATTAATAATTATAAATAATTTAATACTCATAATTATTGTAAAATAGAAATACTTACTGATTAATTTTTTCACAAAATGTAATTGGGTAATTGGATAGAAAAAAGAACATTAGCTTGATACTTTAATTTCGATGACATGAATCTTAAAACTTGCCGACTAATTATTTAATATATGCGAAATGATTGATAATTGATTTATATATGTAGTTAATTGATAATCAATGAATGAATATTTACTTATATATTGAACTGACTTAATTTTACAAATAAACAACCTAATACTCACAATCCAGCATTAAGTTTGAATTCGATTAAATTGATAATAAATATGAAAAGTGTTATTTAACTGGAATTTGTTCCTAATGATCGTAAATTATAAATACTCACCCCTGGTAATTTGTAATTGATAATTGATTAGAAAAGTGATGCAAAATAGTGTTCTCATAATTACAGATTTAGATACTTACAAACTATTTAACACGCATGCAATTGATTGATAATTGATTAGAAAATTGTATTTATCTTAATAACTATGTATTTTGATATCCACTCACTGTTAATACAATATACAATTAATTAGAAAAATATTATTCAATATTGGATTAAATTGAAATTTGATTACAAATCAAAATACTCACGATCTAAATACAATATTCATGCAGTGATTTGTAATTAATTAGAAATATTAGAAATTGACATAGCTTAAAACTTCAGTTTCAATGATTATAAATATGAATACTCACATTCTTATTATTTTTGCATTTTATTGATAATTGATTAAAAAAGTGTTATTTAATATTGAATTGGCTTGAATTTTTGGTTTCAATGAGTATGAATCTAAATACTCACTTGCTATGATATAATATTCACAGTTGATTGATAATTGATCAGAGAAGTGTTATTTGATGTTGAATTAGCTTGAATTTTTGGTTTCAATAATTATGAATCTAAATATTTACTTCCTAATTATTAAATATTCATGCAAATAATTGATAATCGATTAGAGGAGTGTTATTTGATATCGAATTAGCTTGAATTTTTAGTTTCAATGAGTATAAATTATACATATTACCCAAATTTCTTGGAATTTAGAATTTGAGATTTTGAATTATATAGTATTTGGGATTTGGGATTTCGGCACTATATAAATAATTTGGGATTTGGGATTTGGGTTTTTGAAAAATAATTTTTATAGTATAAATCTAAATACTCACTCATTATGATATAATATTCATGTAGTTGATTGATAATTAATTAGAAAAGTGTTATTTGATATTGAATTAGCTTGAATTTTTGGTTTCAATAATTATGAATCAAAATACTTATGATCTAATTATTAAATATTCATGCAAGTAATTGATAATTGATTAGAGAGGTATTATTTGATATTGAATTAGCTTGAATTTTTGGTTTCAATGATTTCAATCAAAATACTTACTTTCTAATTATTAAATATTCATGCAAGTAATTGATAATTGATTAGAGAAGTGTTATTTGATATTGAATTAGCTTGAAATTTTGGTTTCAATGATTACAAATTGAAATACTCACGTTCTATAATATAATATTCACGCAGTTGATTGATAATTGATTAATTCGACTAATGGCATGGCATAATTAAATATGATAATGTTAATTTTATTCTGAAATTTTATTTCATTATAAAAAAATTGTGCTGTCAATATTTTCAATTTCGTTTTTTTTTGAGTAACTGAATTAATATTATAAGCTTGTACTACGTAAAACAATTAATATTTTTGTCTATTGAGGTGGCACAAAAAGACGGAAGTCACGGGGGATGAGTTATCTAAGATAATTATTAGTACAAGAATGTGTTTAGGGACAGAGGATGCGGTTGGGCAGAAGAAAAAGAGATTCCCTTCTTGCGAAAACTTTTTTTTTTCATTTTATACTTAAAAATATAATAAATAATTTCTTCTTAATAAACTTGATAATAAATAGTTTCGAAATAATTTTAATAATAAATAATTTTGTAATAATTAATAATAATTTTATAACAATAGGGATAAGATACACCAAAGCAGTAATATATCTCTATTGTTGTATTTCTGTAGTAAATCTTATAATTCTTTTAATAATCTACTTTCTATTTCTTTGCAAGTTACTTCAAATGTCTAATAAATTTCGGCAGTGTACGAAGTAGTTAGTAAAAAGATACTTTTACTCCACTTACTCATCGTACCTTCAAATATTACACGTAATTGCATTGTTTGTGATTGTTAGTAAGCAGGTTTTGATCGACTGATAGCCTGATCTTACTGTGTTTCGTGATATTGCGCACAAGAAAAAGCGTGTTAGTATATTGAATTATCGTGTGTCACTAAGTTTAGTGAGACTGATTGACGTAACTTTCGCATTGTTCTGCGCAGACCGCGACACTATATTCATTCAGCCAATGAAAAAAAAATAATTTATTGGCTTGAAAATCAATTAGCGTACTTTAATATAAATGACAAATAATTAATTATTGAACCTTTCATAAGCATAAATTCCTTGTAAAAAATATAACTATAATAACATTTTATATTGCTTTAATTAATTCCGAAAATAATAATAATTTTAACGTATTTACATTATAAAAACAAAAATAATTTTATTCATAATATATGGTATAATATTTTATGATAAATTAACTTACCCCCAAAAAAATTATAAAAAATCATAAAAAAAAAATTTAGATACTAAAATATATCATGCGATTGATACAACTGAATTATTCTAAAATTCTAAGTGATCTTTGATAAGTTTAATAAATTTGTTATGTTGATTGCGTGTTGCTATTGTATGATTTAAGAGAGTAAATAAACAATGTTTAGAAATAATAATTAAAAAATATGATTGTAATAAATTATAATAATTATGAAATTATTTAATGAATTCTAATAATTTTAAAAACTTCAAAATCTTCAATTGTAAAATTGTAAATATCGTTGAATTGATAATTTCACGTTCATAATCTTTTCTAACGCAGGATCCTTCAATAATGTGTAAATCACCACAACCAAAACCCACACAATCATAAATTGGTGCACAATCACGTATGGCTTGTTCCGGATTAGCCACTCGACTAAGAATAGGTTCGTTTTGAAGATCTCGACCCGTACCCAATGAGAATATAAAGCTATCCTTAGTTACCAACCATTGTCCAGATGAATTCCACTGTTTTGGGTTATAGCCACCAATCAATTGTTCCGTACCTTGTTTATCACATCGATCTTTAAAAGCTTGTTGAGTTTTCCCATCACGACTTCCACGTGAAATTAATTTAAATTCAATAGGGAATACTAATGCCGCGTGTTCTGCTGTAATAATAGATGATTATTGAAGGCGTACAGGATTTTTGGGAGGTAATCTCAACTATTTTGTTTTACTAAATAAGAAAGTTTAAGATTTTCTTTCAAATTGCGGGGTAATAACTTTTTGTATGGCCTTATTTTATGATATAATCTGAAGCTTTAATTTGATAAAATCTAATGTGTGTATACATTTTTGTCGAGTTTTTTCCATGAAACATCTTGCGTTTCTATTTTATCTCAAATATTTATTAGGTTCTTAAAAACTTTAAAGTTAAATGTTTATAAAGATCTCAAAATTAAACTCATATATTTAACAATTGTCTTCGAAATGTTTTTTTTAAAACTTTTTATCAATTTTTTTTTATCTTTAATATATAGCATTACTAACAAGGCGAGATAAGAAAATTATTTACTCTTTTTTTAAAACTTTGTTATTTAATTAAAATAATAATTAATTATAACAAATAATATTACAAATAATACTATAAAATATCAAACTAAATGTAGCTAATTAATAATTCTTAAGTGGTCTCTTACTTTTATATCTTAAGACATTTTTGTTAAAAAAATTTCTTATTAAATACGTATAAAAATTCAATTTTTTTTTTTTGCATCCATACGAAACTAACTGATTAGTTACCTTTTCGACTTTAGAAAAACTTTTTCTCGCTTAGGAACAAAAGTTTTTGTTGCTATTGAAGGTGTGCGTGTTTTTCTTGGTACGGTGAAAATTTACTTTCGTGACGCATCACTATATTAAACAGAAGTACATTTTACACTTATTAAATAATATCAGAGCAACTGTACTAAGGAGGGGTCCTGGGTTCTATTAAAGTAGATTTATATTCATGGATCCTAAACTATATGGATATAATAATTATAGTGAAGCTGCTAGATATTTGCTGATGATCTCGTGTTAGGGATTAATAATATTTATATTACTAGAAGATTCGATACGAGGTAAATAGACTAGGAAGGTAGGTTAAAGATAGAAGGATCCATGATAAAAGTAAGTGCGGGGGAAATAATTTTGCCCACGACTTCGGAGATCGTGATAGAATTTATTTATTAGTGTTCTTTTAATTACTCATTAATTCATTAATATAAAATAGTATTAATATAAAATAGTATTAATATAAAATAGTATTAACTGTTAATCAATCCAATTAATTAATCATTAAACAAGAAAATAAAGATAGTGATGGTATTATTTTTATTGAATATTGGTAGATGGAATTAATTTTAATGCTTACAATTGATGATATGATATTAACGATGATAATAATAGTAATCAACCCAAATATCTAATTTAACCAGTACGACAAGAAAACTCTTCCACTTATGATATATTATTAAGAATAGAAACAAGAATATTCAATCGGCAGTTATCAAAGAGAAATTACTAATAATGACCCGATTAATAAAATTTGAATCGACAAGATCAAGCTTGATTTTATGAGAAAAGAAATTATTTATCTACATAATTTGAGTCTGTCATACAAAGATTACTGTGTAGAATAACATTTAGAATTAAATTAGAATTCATTTATTAATTAATAACTTTGCTCACAGCTATCATTTGAATTACTCGTTCTTTTTATTTAATTTAAGAATTAAATACATTGCTTGTACAGTACATATTATATAATATTTTGTAAAGAAGAATCTATTTGTTAGATTTCAATAAAACTAAAATAAAATACTTTTCTCTTTTTCTTCTGAGTCTGTCGCCTATGATTTTAAGTAAATTTATTTTAAAAACTAATATTTATTAGAATGATTAATTAAAAAAATAAATCTATTCTTGAAAATGTTTCTCAAATCTCTTCAGCACATATTGAGTCAATGTTGTTGAAGTAGCCAGAAAGCCGTCAGGTACGTTATCAGTAAAATAAGACACACCTCTTGTTAAAGGTAAAACCAGTATAAACGCTTTGACAAAATAAAAATTGATTCCTTTTAATACAATCAATAATGATTGCAGGCATAAAAAAATATTATAAAAGAGATCCGTATGATCGATCTGAAAAAAAGAAAATATATTTTTGGTAAATAAGAAATAAACATGAAATTAACAATAATCCAAATAATGTAGGGAATAATACACTAGTTGAATCAAACAGATGGCAATTTGTAGCAATTAAACGGTCCAATATGTTGGAATAATTACAACTGGGAGGGAAATCAGGCACAAAACGATATTGAAGAATATATGTATTTAAAAAACACCAGCATTACCGACATCCGAAATTCTCTTGTTTTGAGTCAATGCGATTACCATGCCATGTAAACACATGTTTACAATCGAAAATATCTTTAGACTTGGAAAATCATACAAAAGAAACTCAGTGGAATCACTCAAGTGACTGTGTTATATAATATGTCATCCAGTAACGGCAACAAATTATTTTTCGTGAGCCAAGATCGCGTAGTCTCAAGTTCAACTGTGAGAAGAATAAGATTCGTAATGAGATAAAAGCTTTAGAGATAAAAAAGCTATCGTAACCATTTTTACCTCCACATGAAAAAAGAAACTCTACTGGAAATGTAATTTTTAATATTAACTGGGGGTTTTTTTAAACGCACATTCGTTTTGGCGCGGGTTTATTGGTGACAGATAACAGGTGACAAATATGGTTTTCACATTAAAAATTGTGGGACAAAGTGACAAAATTTTTAACCCTTGCATTTAGTCAGATGATAAAAAACTCAAAGCCATGCGTTAAAAAACACAATCCATATTTGATATATTTATTAATATTTAACTAAAAAATTAATCCATGATATAAATTACCATTTCAAGAATCTTTTTTATCATGGATTGTGGTACACTCGAAACTTTTAGCTTTATTATAAATCATATCAACTGTTATGAGAACTAATTTATATGTTTAGAATGGCAATAAACTGGTATTTTTAAAACTCTCCGAATATTTGCTAAAAGTAAATCTCATCATAAAATTAGCTATCTATTTGAAATAAAACTTGTCCTCGATATAAATGAAAAAAACAAATAACTAGCAATAGAGAAAGAGCTATTGCAATTACTGTTTTGTTACAAAGCTTATTATGGAAGACTTATTCCAATTTTTCATGTTTCACATTTAATCTAACTTTTTTTGTCATTTAATCTCATTATAACTTGCTGTTGAAATCCAAATATCGATATCGTGATCTATAAGAATAGAAAATATGCAGGAATAGAATCTTTAACTTTTCTTAATAACTACAAATTCTTGTTTTCTTTGACACGCAATTTACAATTTTTACGGCTCATTCTGACGTATTAAAATGTCGGTCACGTCACGTAAAGAATTGGATACTATTACCCAAATGAGAATAATGTCAAAACAATTATTAAACAAAATATTTCATCTCAAATTATTGATATTATTCTCAAGTTATAACTATAATAAAAATGCTATTATACTTTATCTAATAAGATAAATAAATCATTAATAATTATTATATATTTTATATAGATATGTATATTTATGGTGGTATTGTTAATTCGAAACAATTATTTTTAACTTAATGTGAATTTAAACTTGAAGAATTGACTAAAAGACTAGAAACTATTCTTATCGAGGATAAAGCTTCTTAATTAAAAACATGCTTTTCCCTTGTTTATCATTCAATTTTTATTAATAATAGCTTAGCTTTAAAGATTTAGAAAATTTTTGTAATAACATCATTGCAAAGATCCTAATATAATTTTTTGATGCTGAAGATTTTACATCTCTTCAAGAAACAGCTTTAGTATCTCTTCTCAAACAAGATAACTTACAAATGGAAGAAGGAAAAATTTGGGAAATACCATCAAATGGGGAATTTCTCGGAATTTTACTTTGCCCAAAAATCTTGAAGAATGGAATAAAGAGAATTTTTTAACTTCAAAAAATACTTTACAACAATGCTTATCCCATATTCTTTATTTTAATATTCCTGGTGATGATATCTTGGCTTATAAGAAAATTCTTGATAAGCAACTCTGGAAATATATAACAAAACATTTAATATCTCCTAGTCCTTCAGCAAACATATTAGATCGGAGGTTTTCGAAATTTCTCCGTGCGATAAAATTCGAAACCCTCCAAGTCTATCGCAGTTATTCGAAATAGTAAAAATTGAAAGTCTTCAAAATAAATCGATCAATTTTTTTCGAAGTTTATTATATAATAAAAATTTTCAAAATACTTCGTACCAAAAGTTAACGAAATACTCCGTTTTTGAAATACTCTGTTTTCAAAATATTTTGTTTTCGAAATATTTTGTTTTCGAAATATTTCGTTAACTTTTGGTACGAAGCATTTTGAAAATTTTTATTATATAATAAACTTCGAAAAAATTGATCAATTTATTTTGAAGACTTTCAATTTTTACTATTTTGAATAAATGCGATAGACTCGGAGATTTTCGAATTTTATCGCACGGAAAAATTTTGAAAACATCTGATCTAATATGCTTGTAAACCGCTAGAATCAGTTATTTTACCAGCAAGATCAATTTTAATTCAAGAATTGCCTGTTCTCTCCAAAGTACATTTTTCAACCATTATTTCAGACGAACATGCAGCAGAAATTTCATCTTGGATTGATCATAGAACTACTACTTATTCTTCAACAAATCATCCATATGAATTTCAGCTGATTTTACGATGAATTTGCTCCTCGACCATTTTGGAACATGTGGTTACGCTGGTACAGTGGTTATTATAAAGAAACTGATGAAATTCTAGGTGGTTATAATCCTTTAGTGTGGGATAATACAAATAATAATACTGTTTTTATGCAAACGAGGGATAGTTTTATTTTCTCATTGAAAAATGATAATATTCAAAATTCAATTCTTAGTAGAGTAAAGAAACCTGAAAATACTTTATTATCATAGTAGGTTTTAATTTTTGAGGAATCCATCTTTATTTGCAGAGTTATCAATCTAATTTTACTATAGATAATGAATCTTTGTCTTTTATTAATAATTCTGAAAAACTAACTAGAACAACAAATACAAAATTTTCGATTATTGATTATGAAATTTTCAAAGTCAATAGGAAAACTATAATTTAGTTTTTTATTCCTTTATTTTTTATATTTTATTATACTGAAGTTGTATTTATATTTATTTAAATAAAATTAAAAAATTATATATTCAAATTGTTTTGGTTCTTTTGCAAATATCTAACGACCACGTTAATTCCATTATACTTTTAAAAAATTTTATGACTTTGGGAAAATGAAGCTATAAGAAAGAAAAAAACCTTAGTTACAGAATTAGACTATTATTTCTGGAGAGCAATTTTACATAGAAATAATTTCGTTATGTTGTGCCTATATATAAAATTCATTGATTCCAAATTAAGTTAAATTCTTCCATTTGTTACACAATAACGTAATGTAAAAAGCCACAAACCAACAATTTATTAATTCACAAAAAAATGTCTTTAAAATTTTTTGACAAGCTATCTCAAAACTTTATCGAACTCCTTAATGATAAAGATGATTATAATGTAATTATCGAAGTCGAAAATAAGGAAAAAACTTTTACGGCACATTCTAACGTACTTAAATGTCGGTCACCACATTTTCGTAAAGAATTGGATACTATTACACCAAATGAGAATAATGTCAAAACGATTATTAAACAAGATATTTCATCTCAGATTATTGATCTTATTCTCAAGTAAGTTATAACTATTCGATAACATATTATAATTTAACCAATAATAATTTATTTATTACATTATTATTTAAATTTAATTATATAGATATATTTATGGTGGTATTATTAATTTAGAGAATGTCGAAACAAGAATTATTTTTGACTTTATGTTAGCAGCTAACAAATTTGAACTTGAAGAATTATCCAAGAAACTAGAAACTATTCTCATCAAAGACAAAGCTTCCTGGTTAAAAACACACTTTTCTTTCGTATATCGTTCAATTTTTATTAATAATAATAACTTTAAAGATTTAGAAAATTTTTGTAATGATATTGTTACAAAGTATCCTAGTCTTATTTTTGATGCTGAAGATTTTCCATCTCTTCAAGAATCTGCATTGGTATCTCTTCTCAAACGAGACGATTTGCAAGTAGAAGAAACAAAAATGTGGGAATATACTATTAAATGGGGAATTTCTCAGAATTCTAATTTGCCTACCAACCTTGATGAATGGAATAAGGATAACTTTTTGACTTTGAAGACTACTCTCCAACATTGCTTACCATATATTCGTTATTTTCATATTCCTGGGGATGATATCTTGGAAAAAGTTGAACCTTATAAGAAAATTCTTGATAAACAACTCTGGAAAGATATAATAAAACATTTAGTATCTCCTAACCAACCACTAAAATCAGTTATCTTACCACCAAGATCAATCTTAATTCAAGAATTACCTGTTCGTTCCAAAGAACCTTTTTCAACCATTATTTCTGATGAACATGCAGCAGAAATTTCCTCCTGGATTGATCGTAAAACTATTGCTTATTCTTCAACAAATTGTCCATATGAATTTCAGCTGATTTTACGAGGAAGTAAAGATGGATTTGTTCCTCAAACATTTTGGAACATGTGCCATGGTCACGCTGGTACAGTGGTTATTATAAAAGTTAAAGGAACAGGTGAAATTCTGGGTGGTTATAATCCTTTAATGTGGGATAATACAAATAATAATTCTGTTTTTATGCAAACGAGGGATAGTTTTATTTTCTCATTGAAAAATGATAATATTCAAAATTCGATTCTTAGTAGAGTAAAGAAACCTGAAAATGCACTTTATTATCATCGGAAAGCTGATCAAAACAAAGTAGGCCCTAATTTTGGAGGAGGTCGCCTTTATTTACAGAGTTATCAATCCGATTTTACTATAGACCAAATGTCTGGATATAATTATTGCGATTATTATGAAACCAAAATTAGAACAAATGGATATTTTTCAATTATTGATTATGAAGTTTTCAAAGTCAATAAGAAAACTACCTAATTTAATTTTTTATTCCTTTATTTTTTATATTTTATTATACTGAAGTTGTATTTATATTTATTTAATCTTTTAAATAAAATTAAAAAATTATATATTCAAATTGTTTTGGTTTTTCCGCAAATATTTATATTTTAAAAATATTTAATTCCATTGTATTTTTAAAAAATTTTATGACTTTAAACTTTGGGAAAAAGAAGTTGTAAGAAATAAAAAATCTTGGTTGCAGAATTATCTCCTTGTGAAAAGAGCCTTTTTCGACTATTATTTCTGAAGAGCAATTTCTACGGATTAACTTATAAAACATCATTCTTTTCAATTGTCAATTGGGAAATATTAAAAATATATTTAGATAAAGAAAATAATTTTTATTTTTTTTTATTTTTTAATATGTATTATCATTAATACAATAAAGTAAGATATAGAAATTAAAAGTTATTTATTTCATTAATTCAATTCTTTTACCTGCCCTCCTATGACAGTTTATCAACTCAAAAAAAAAATTTTTTTTTTTATTCCAAATTTTATTGAATCTTAATGATAAAGAAAAATTTCACTGCACACTCTAGTGTACTTAAATATCGATCACCTTATTTTGTAAAGCATTGCCCCCCAAATAATAATAAAGTCAAACCAATTATTAAATCAAATATCGCTATTATCAGGAAAAATCACATGACCAAATTTATTGTTATTAATTATAATTATTAATGCTTATTACTAGAATTCCACAATCAGACTATTCATGGCAGTGCCGTAGTTAGATTTTATCTAGTTTTAGCAAACTCCTTTATTTGTTCTATAAATTGTATTTATTGTCCAATATAATAAACATCTTGGAGTGAGGCTCCGTTGGTTCAATTCTTATTTATAAATTGACTTGATACAGAACTCACAATCCTATTTATGATAAACCGTCCTATTCTCTTTCATTTGACCAACATGACTAGTCAGAAGTCATAACTGATAAAGTCATTTGTTGAACTCAAAAATATATAACCAAATAATATTGTTACTATAAAAAATAAAAAATGAATGAAATGATTATAATAATTCCACTATTATACTTCTAAAAAATATTTTATGACTTTAAACTTTAAAAAATGAATTGTAAAAATAAATCTTAGTTACAAAATTATCTCCTTGTTCAATGGATCAAAAGAAACTTTTTCGACTATTAAAATGATGTTTAGAAATTTTGTTCTTAAGAAAATATAAGATATATTGTTATTATATATATCAGATTGTATATAAAATTCATTGATTCTAAATTAAGTTAAATTTTTCTATTAGTTACATAATAATGAGCGATAAAGTTATAATTCATTTGTAAAGCCACAGACAAATTTATCAATTTACAAAAAGAAAATGTCTTTAAAATTTTTTGACAAGTTATCTCAAAACTTTATTGAAATTCTTAATGATAAAGATGATTACAATATAATCATTGAAGTTGAAAATAAAGAAAAAATTACTGCACACTCCAACGTATTAAAATGTCGGTCATCATATTTCCGTAGAGAATTAGATACTATTAATCCAAGTGAAAATAATGTCAAGACAATTATTAAACCAGACATTTCTGCTCGAATTTTTGATATTATTCTTAAGTAAGTCATAATTATTTATAATTTAAAAATGAAATTATGATTTAACCAATAATTTAATCACCATTTATATAGATATATTTATGGTGGTATTGTTAATTTAGAGAATATTGAAACAAGAATTATTTTTGACTTGATGTTAGCAGCTAACAAATTTGAACTTGAAGAATTATCCAAGAAATTAGAAACTATTCTCGTCAAAGACAAGGCTTCCTGGTTAAAAACACACTTTTCTTTCGTATATCGTTCAATTTTTATTAATAATAACTTTAAAGATTTAGAAAATTTTTGTAATGATATTGTTACAAAATATCCTAGTCTTATTTTCGATGCTGAAGATTTTCCATCTCTTCAAGAAACTGCATTGGTATCTCTTCTCAAACGAGACGATTTGCAAGTAGAAGAAGCAAAAATGTGGGAATATACTATTAAATGGGGAATTTCTCAGAATTCTAATTTGCCTGCGGATCTTGACGAATGGACCATGGAGAACTTTTTAACTTTAAAAACCACTCTCCAACATTGCTTACCGTATATTAGATATTTCCGTATTTCTGGTGATGATATTTTAGACAAAGTAGAACCTTACAAAAAAATCCTTGACAAACAACTTTGGAAAGATTTAAAACAACATTTAATATCTCCCAACAGGACAGTGAAATCAATTATCTTACCAGCAAGATCAATCTTAATTCAAGAAATTCCTGTCCGTTCCAAAGAATCTTTTTCAACCATTATTTCTGAAGAACATGCAGCAGAAATTTCCTCTTGGATTGATCGTAAAACTATTACTTATTCTTCAACGAGTCATCCATATGAATTTAAGCTGATTTTACGAGGAAGTAAAGATGGATTTTCTCCTCAAACATTTTGGAACATGTGCCATGGTCACGCCGGTACAGTGGTTATTATAAAAGTTAAAGAAACTGGTGAAATTCTAGGTGGTTATAATCCTTTAGTGTGGAATAATACTGCTTCCAGTGTTTTTATGCATACGAGGGATAGTTTTATTTTCTCATTGAAAAATGATAATATTCAAAATTCAATTCTTAGTAGAGTAAAGAAACCTGAAAATGCAATTTATTATTATGAAAAAGCTGATCAAAATCTAAGAGGTCCTAATTTTGGAGTAGGCCATCTTTATTTGCGGAGTTATCAAAATAATTTTACTATAGATATAAGATCTGGGTCTTGGAATAACAGTAATTATGAAAACTCAATTAGAAAAAATGGGAATTTTTCAATTATTGATTATGAAGTTTTCGAAGTCAATAGGAAAACTACTTAATTTGGTTTTTTATTCTTTAATTTTTTATATTTTCTTATATTGAAGAGTTGTATTTATACCTATTTAATTTTTAAATAAAATTAAAAATTATATTCAAATTGTTTTGGTTCTTTTGCAAACATTTATATTTTAAAAATATTTAATGATTAGATTAATTCCACTATATTTTTTAAAAAAAATTTTTATGACTGACTTTAAACTTTGGGAAACGAAGTTGTAAGAAAGAAAAAAAAAAGAATTATCTCCTTGTGTAAATGGATCAAAAGAACCTTTTTTTGACTACACGGATTGCATTCTTTCGATCGCCAATTGGGAAATAATTAAAATTCATTAATTCTAAATTCTTCTATTTGTTACACAATAATGAGCAATAACGTTATGTAAAAAGCCACAAACCAACAATTTATTAATTCACAAAAAAATGTCTTTAAAATTTTTTGACAAGCTATCTCAAAACTTTATCGAACTCCTTAATGATAAAGATGATTATAATGTACTTATCGAAGTCGAAAATAAGGAAAAAACTTTTACGGCACATTCTAACGTACTTAAATGTCGGTCACCACATTTTCGTAAAGAATTGGATACTATTACCCCAAATAAGAACAATGTCAAAACGATTATTAAACAAGATATTTCATCTCAGATTATTGATCTTATTCTCAAGTAAGTTATAACTATTCGATAATATATTATAATCTGACCAATAATAATTTATTCATTACATTATTATTTAAATTTAATTATATAGATATATTTATGGTGGTATTATTAATTTAGAGAATGTCGAAACAAGAATTATTTTTGACTTAATGTTAGCAGCTAACAAATTTGAACTTGAAGAATTATCCAAGAAACTAGAAACTATTCTCATCAAAGACAAAGCTTCCTGGTTAAAAACACACTTTTCTTTCGTATATCGTTCAATTTTTACTAATAATAATAACTTTAAAGATTTAGAAAATTTTTGTAATGATATTGTTACAAAGTATCCTAGTCTTATTTTTGATGCTGAAGATTTTCCATCTCTTCAAGAATCTGCATTGGTATCTCTTCTCAAACGAGACGATTTACAAGTAGAAGAAACAAAAATGTGGGAATATACTATTAAATGGGGAATTTCTCAGAATTCTAATTTGCCCAAAAACCTTGAAGAATGGAATAAGGATAACTTTTTGACTTTGAAGACTACTCTCCAACATTGCTTACCATATATTCGTTATTTTCATATTCCTGGGGATGATATCTTGGAAAAAGTTGAACCTTATAAGAAAATTCTTGATAAGCAACTCTGGAAAGATATAATAAAACATTTAGTATCTCCTAACCAATCACTAAAATCAGTTATCTTACCACCAAGATCAATATTAATACAAGAATTACCTGTTCGTTCCAAAGAACCTTTTTCAACCATTATTTCTGATGAATATGCAGCAGAAATTTCCTCCTGGATTGATCGTAAAACTACTACTTATTCTTCAACAAATTGTCCATATGAATTTCAGCTGATTTTACGAGGAAGTAAAGATGGATTTTCTCCTCAAACATTTTGGAACATGTGCCATGGTCACGCCGGAACAGTGGTTATTATAAAAGTTAAAGAAACTGATGAAATTCTAGGCGGTTATAATCCTTTAATGTGGGATAATACAAAAAATGTTGATACTTATATGCAAACAAAGGATAGTTTTATTTTCTCATTGAAAAATGATAATATTCAAAATTCAATTCTTAGTAGAGTAAAGGAACCTGCAAATGCACTTTATTATTATGGAAAAGCTGGGCAAAATATAACTGGTCCTTATTTTGGGGGAGGCCTTTATTTGCGAAGTTTCCAATCCAATTTTACTATAGACAAAATGTCTGGATCTAATAATTACGATTATTATGAAAACACAATTAGAACAAATGGGAATTTTTCAATTATTGATTATGAAGTTTTCAAAGTCAATAAGAAAACTACTTAATTTAGTTTTTTATTCCTTTATTTTTTATATTGAAGTTGTATTTATATTTATTTAATCTTTTAAATAAAATTTAAAAATTATATATTCAAATTGTTTTGGTTCTTTCGCAAATATTTGTATTTATAAAATATTTAACGATTATATTAATTCCATTATATTTTTTAAAAAATTTTTTGACTTTAAACTTTGGGAAAATGAAGTTATAAGAAATAAAAAAAATCTTAGTTACAGAATTATCTCCTTGTGAAAAGAACCCTTTTCAACTATTAATTTATAAAACATCATTATTCTTTCAATTGTCAATCGGGAAATATTAAAAATGCATTTAGAAATTTCGTTCTTAAGAAAATATATTTTGTATTATCATTATATATTTATAATACAATAAAGTGAGATATATAAATTAAAAGCTATTTATTAAAAACAAAAATCATTAATTCAACTCTTCTATTTGTTATGACGCAATTTATCAACTTAAAAAAAAAAGGATTCCAAATTTTGTTGAAAAATTTCACTTCACACTCTAGTATACTTAAATATCGCTCACCTTATTTTCGTAAAGCATTGCTCGTATTGTTAATTTAGAAATTTAGAAAATGTTGAAACAATTATTATTTTGACTTAACATTATTACCGTTATAATCAGGAAAAATATAATGATCAAATTTTTGTTATTTTTCATTTCAATTTAATTGTAATTAATTATTAATGCTTATGGATTGGACATCTACATATTCTGCAAATGACCTCATGTGACATTGATCTGTGATACCATTTTAGAATTTTATTCTGTATCGGGTTAGGGTCATCATGTGGGATAAAAATTCATGGTGCTTAATCCTAACCCATGTGATTCTGACGGTTGGCAGTACCATTAAAAGAGTTTCGTTAGCTGCATGATTATAAAATTTGTTTTGTAATTAGTGTAGTGTAACACTAAGATCTTTACCTCAAAACTTTCTTTACTCTCACTCATTCTCTCTCGAATGATGAAAGTATTATCTAAGCTATGAGTATTCTGAATGTTCTAAAAAAAGATTTTCTGTTACCAAATGCTTACATATTTCTACTCTAACGTTGCATGTCATGCAAAACCATTTATAAAGTATAAAAAGAATTGTTAGCAGAAAAGAATACACTCAAGGAATAAACACGAGAATAAACGCAAAAGAATAAGTGCAAATTTATTTAAATAATTGAGTTACTTTTATATATATATACAATTATTTAACAGAGAAAATTATTTAGTTAATTTTATTTTATTGAATTTTATTCACAAGTGAATATTTATGTAAAAATTATACAATTTTAAATGAAGTTGCATTTACGATATATACAAAAATATTATTTTTTTTCTCGTTTTTAATACCGAGGGTATTGCTGCATTTGATTCATCCAACAACTAGGTGGAACCATTTGTCGATTAATACGTGGAACAAATTGTGTAGGATATAATTGTTGAGTAGGAGATGTGATCACAAATTGTGATCGATTATATCCAGTGGCGAATTGAGTTGGAACTAAATATTGACCCCGATTAAATTGTACCATCGCCGGATTTATCTGATTTATCAAATGATTATTTGATGAAATTGGACTAATTGGACTAATTGGACTCATTGGACTCATCGGACTAATTGGACTAACTAAATGATTTGATATTGGACTGACTGGACTAACTGGACTCATTATTTGATTCGTAAGTCCCATAGGTATGAAATCTAAAGAATAAAAAGAATAAATATAAAAATTAGATCAATTTTATCAGTTTTTATCAATTTTAACGCTGAAAGCATCTTAACATACTTTGAGGATGTCTATTTATCACATGATGTATTTCATTAATTGAATATATGCGTTCATCATGCTCTTCTTGTTCATAGTGACCAGCTTGGGACATTATTTGTTTCGCAATTTCTTGTTGATCATTGGCCCAACTTTTTACATCACAACCACTTTCTCTTATTTCATTATACTTTTTCATTGCTTCAAAAACATCTTTTGTCCAATAAACTTGAGCTGCACCACGATTAACAAATGGTAAGGTGCGAAGTACTATATCTGGGACGATCCAATCAATATAAAGTATGTCTCGTCTTTTTTTTTTTAAAAAAAAAAAAATAAAAATAAAAATCAAAAAAATATTATTAAACAAGTTAAATACTATATGTTAAATAAAATCANCTGGACTCATTATTTGATTCGTAAGTCCCATAGGTATGAAATCTAAAGAATAAAAAGAATAAATATAAAAATTAGATCAATTTTATCAGTTTTTATCAATTTTAACGCTGAAAGCATCTTAACATACTTTGAGGATGTCTATTTATCACATGATGTATTTCATTAATTGAATATATGCGTTCATCATGCTCTTCTTGTTCATAGTGACCAGCTTGGGACATTATTTGTTTCGCAATTTCTTGTTGATCATTGGCCCAACTTTTTACATCACAACCACTTTCTCTTATTTCATTATACTTTTTCATTGCTTCAAAAACATCTTTTGTCCAATAAACTTGAGCTGCACCACGATTAACAAATGGTAAGGTGCGAAGTACTATATCTGGGACGATCCAATCAATATAAAGTATGTCTCGTCTTTTTTTTTTTAAAAAAAAAAAAATAAAAATAAAAATCAAAAAAATATTATTAAACAAGTTAAATACTATATGTTAAATAAAATCAAAATTATCGAAATTTACCTTGTGGTCTTTTTATCAAAACACATTTCACAACACCTCACACGAAATTCCCAGTATACTTTAGTGAAACCAATTCCATGATTTCGACAAAATTGACATCCTTTTTCTAATTGCCTTAACACAATATAATCTTTTTCACTCATTCGAATTGGTGGAGATATTTGAAGGAAACGTAAAAATTTTAATCTTGATGTTTTCCAAATTTTACTAGCAAAACCACGATTACTGGGATTGCATAATAATTCTCTGAATGTTCGACAAACCAACACTAGTGATAATAAATCATTAGGTGGAAGGTGTTCACAAATTTTCGCAAAGAGTTCCGCAAAGGCTGTAATATCGAATATACTACGAGATTTAGTAATAAATTGATGTCTCCCTTCATTGGATAATGATGATGATTCGTTGAAAGATGGTTGTTGTTGTTGCTGCTGCTGCTGCTGTTGTTGTTGTTGTGTTAGATCAATTGTAGAAATGGTAGATAATGGTGATTCAGTTAATATTAATGATTCTGTAGATGGATCAGCTTCAGTTGTGGATGGAGATATCAATTGTGAAGATTCTTCTTCTGTTTGCTGTTGTTGTTGTTGTTGTTGTTGTTGCTGTGATGATGATGATGATGATGATGATGGTGTTTGTAATATTAATTCCTTTTTAGTAATTTTAGGTGATGTCGACTTTCTTTTGGTTTTTGTATTAATACTTGGTTTTTGATTTTTACGTGGTTTACGTCTAAAATTTAATATCAAAACACAAGATCAAATAAGAAAATAGATAGATAGATAGACAAAAAAAATTAGCATTATACTCTTATATTTACATTATATATTAAATTTATATATAAAATGTTTATATTATATTAACATTGACATTTTATATAATTTAGAATATACAGGAATTTACCATACCCTCGCGTGCTTGTGTTACTTGATTCACCCATTGCTTGCTTAGGACTTGAGTTTATTGTTTGAAGAAGGAAAAAGCAGCGAAAGAGCCCTTTTATATCACTTTTTTAATCAAGCTAGAAATTATTGATACAATAAAGGTTTAGCGTATAATTTTCTATAGGATTAACAACAACGTGTTTGTGCATTGGCAAAAACTTCCTCCTGTTAATGTATAACAAAATGTTTACACAATTTATAACTGATAATGTTCGAACCAGTTTTGAACCCCGATTGCGTTGACAAATGATGCTTTCTGTTTCACAAAAGAGTCACGGCGCATATATTTATAGATTTACAATCAATGTGAAAATTATGCAATACATTAAAAGGTAATTATACTATTTTTATAATACCATTTGGTAATTATCATTTGGTAAATGCGGGCGTTTAATAAATTAAAAATTTTAGTATTATTATTATTATTGTTTATTGTATACATAAAATAATTTTTTTAACATAAACTTTATGCAATTTTTGATAAATTGTTCCCCAAACTTTTCAATGCTTTTATTGAGTATAGTAAGAATATGCATCATAATTGCTATCTTGTATGCTACTCAAGAAAATCTTATTGGAACTTTAAATCAAAATGAGGCTTATAATATGTTACATATATTCGGAGATATTTTAGAGATATTTGAGATATTTTTTGATCTGATTGCAGGAAATTTTGAGTTAATTTGAGTTAAATTTGAATAATTTGAGTAATTTGAATAATTTGAGTAATTTGAATAATTTAAGTAATGAGTAATAAATATGTAGTATGTAAGTAATATGTGGTATGTGGTATGTGGTATGTGTCATACAGTAGTAAAATTAAAGAATAGTTCAATTAGACCATTGGATTATTAAATTGGGTTTAGTGGTTTTAAAATTGGAGCAGATTAGAAAGTTAGAAGATTATTTTTGTAAAAATTAAATTAAAGTAAAATTAGATTATTATTGTGAGTATAATAAGTATATGGTTAAATGAGTTAAAAAAAAACTTTACTGGAAAAAATTTAATTTTGCGGTCATTCGGGGAACTTGTTCCGTAAAAAAATAACTTTGATCCTTTTATCGTGCATAGAATATTAAGAAATTCTACGAAACTTCTGACAAATATTTCCTGTTACACTGGCATTGCGTTGCTTAAAATTTCACTATATACATTTTTATTTGTATTATTTGTTATTTATTGTATTTAAGGATTAAAAAAATAAGAACCAATCAAGATTAATAGAAGGGAAACAGGAGAAATTGGTTTTTTCAAAAGAATAAGTCACATAAAAAAGGTTAACCAATTTGTACAAATGTAATAAGTACGTAATAATAATAAAAGAACTGAAAGAATGCAGTACAACAATATATAACTATTGATGATGAGAGAAGGTTTCCGTCGGGTGTTGCACCTTGTTTGATGTCCTGTCGTGTGACTAAAATGATTCTGATTTAATAACAACAATATGATTCCAACAATTTTTCTACCCCA
Organism: Diversispora epigaea; assembly: GCA_003547095.1. Lineage (NCBI taxonomy): Eukaryota > Fungi > Glomeromycota > Glomeromycetes > Diversisporales > Diversisporaceae > Diversispora > Diversispora epigaea. The sequence goes on along the minus strand of PQFF01000451.1, from coordinate 73,969 downwards.
TAAACATGACCTTGTGACAAAACAACAAAAATAGATGAAAATATGCCGAAGGAAACTTAAAGCCACGATCACAACCGAATGCTGATAATAATTAAAAATCATAAATATGTAAGCCTTATAATCTAAATAAACCAAAGCCGTTATCTAATTATATTCTCACGCCCGATTCCTAAAAAGGGGCTGTCATTTTAGCTCAGTGTTATCGCGGGAAATGGTTAGTATAAATTTATAATTTTGCATGTGTATGTGAATGAATTACTTTGTCTCTAAAGATTTTCCCGTGGTTGTTTGTAAATGTCAGCAACAAAAGCCATCATCATCATTAATAACTTGATTTTTTTTTTTTTTTAATCAAATCAAAGGCTTATTTATTTTTTCAATTAATTCCTCTTTAGTTAGTATTAAAAAAAGAAAATCTCGGAAGGCAGCGCTGGGTTCCATACATTCTTGGCATTTTTTCTCTTATTAACATAACCAATTATGACATAAGTTTTACTTGTGATACCTCACGCCCATAATCCGAAATATTATTCCATCTTGAGAATCACTAAAATAAATTACGCTAGGATGTGATGTTCGTTTCATTGAACAGATGAAATCCTAATCACACCATAATAAAACTATTTTTGAAAATCGGACTATAATTAATGAACAACTGCCGCCATTTTAGTTTCATTGTCAAAGGTTGACAATAATGGACATAAATGCCGTTTGCAAGAGATTTTAGATTTCGCACAACACATTTGCTTTTTTGTTTTTTATGTCAGTTACCCAAACAGTTTTGGGGAATGCTGTTTCCAATCTTGTCTTGTAACTATTGGTCTTTTATTCTGTTTGTTGTAAATTTTAGAGAATAGGAAAAATTAACATAACCTTAATAAGAAACCCCATTTTGGATTTAAAATCTGTTCATGTGATTAGAAGATATCTAATAAATAGGTAATTCAAATTATAAGAACAATTCAAATTTTAATTTTAATCGATATCTATTATATTTATTATTTATTATTATTTCTTTTTTTTTTTTTCTTTTTTTCTTTTTTTTTGAATAAAAATTATAAAAATTGGAATTCTTACTGTTTCGTTAGTTAATTATTTTACTTGCAAATATTCAAAAATTAGCAATCCATTTTTATATTATTTTAGGTAAATNCATAAGTTTTACTTGTGATACCTCACGCCCATAATCCGAAATATTATTCCATCTTGAGAATCACTAAAATAAATTACGCTAGGATGTGATGTTCGTTTCATTGAACAGATGAAATCCTAATCACACCATAATAAAACTATTTTTGAAAATCGGACTATAATTAATGAACAACTGCCGCCATTTTAGTTTCATTGTCAAAGGTTGACAATAATGGACATAAATGCCGTTTGCAAGAGATTTTAGATTTCGCACAACACATTTGCTTTTTTGTTTTTTATGTCAGTTACCCAAACAGTTTTGGGGAATGCTGTTTCCAATCTTGTCTTGTAACTATTGGTCTTTTATTCTGTTTGTTGTAAATTTTAGAGAATAGGAAAAATTAACATAACCTTAATAAGAAACCCCATTTTGGATTTAAAATCTGTTCATGTGATTAGAAGATATCTAATAAATAGGTAATTCAAATTATAAGAACAATTCAAATTTTAATTTTAATCGATATCTATTATATTTATTATTTATTATTATTTCTTTTTTTTTTTTTCTTTTTTTCTTTTTTTTTGAATAAAAATTATAAAAATTGGAATTCTTACTGTTTCGTTAGTTAATTATTTTACTTGCAAATATTCAAAAATTAGCAATCCATTTTTATATTATTTTAGGTAAATTCATTAGCAAATCAGAAAAAAAAAAAAATTTTGTCCTGCCCTATAATAAATTTATGCTCATTGACTTGTATTAAATTTTTGGAAATCTCTAGGTTCTATTCTCAAGAGTTATAAAAATTAATCATTAAGATGATGTAAAAATATTCTCATTTTTGTTCAGTCAAATCTCTTAATAAAACATCTTTTTTTTTATGAGAAGTAAATTGTGAAATATAGAAATGGTATAGAACATTCCATTGATTACATAATCACAACTGGTTTTTTATGTTACTACGCAACGCAGTTTTAGTTCGCAGTATTTTAGTATTTCCATTTAAAGAAATTGCTTAAATTATTATTAGTAATTTACTGCGGAGTTTTGTTGTGTCTATAAATATCACTGAATCTTCCCGAATTAAGTTAAAAAAAGTTTTCTTTACGCTTAGAACATGTCAAATACAAATTCTAGTGAAACTTTATCAATTCAGCAAGGAAATTCCACTACAACGAACGATTTTTTGGAAACAAGATCCGAAAATAATAATTTTCAAAGTCAAAATAATTCTTTTTCCCGGGGAGGTTACAGGGGCCGCAATAATCGTGGTGGTCGTGGTTACATTCGCGGCCGCGGACGCGATCGAGGTGGTTTTCGTAACAACCGATCCCAAAATATTAACCTAGAAAACACTCCTGTATTAACTAACGAAACAAACGAACAACCAACAACGCAACCGACAACAGTTGTTCAATCCGACTCTCATTCTACATCAAGTGAACCAGCACAAAGAAACGATGTACATATTAATGTTAATCAAACTTCTAGCACACGAGATCTTAACAATGAATCCCGGAATTCAGTAAATTCAAAAAATCCGAATAATAATAATAATCAAACTACAAATAATAGGCGGGATGTTAATGAAAGGAATAATCGTTATGAAAGTGGAAGACATCACTTTCGAAATAAACGTGATCCAAGAAGTAATCAGAATACAAATACACAAAACATTAATTCTGAGACAAATAGTTCTTGGGCATCTCAATCAGACAACGGTTGGAGACGTCGTGGTGGAAGAGGTGGAAGATCATATGAGAATGGATCTCGTACTTCACCAAGTGAGCATCAAGGAATAAGAGAGAATTCCTCAGAGAGTCAAATAAAAGATAACATAGTTACAGAATCACTTCATGAAGGTGATTTATTATCACAAGAACATACTCAATCAATAGATAATGGTCGGAGACGTCGTGGAAGAGGTGGAAGATCATATGTGAATGAATCTCGTACTTCACCAAATGAGCATCGAGGAATAAGAGAAAATTCCTCAGAGAACATAGTTACAGAATCATTTCACGAAGGTGAATTATCATCACAAGAACGTACAAAATCTACTCAATCTAAGGACATTAATAATAATAATAATAATAATAATAATGAAAAAATGCATGCAGATTCGTCATCATCTCCTTCAACTTCATCAAGTTCTAATCAGAAAAATTTTCGCAACAACAATCGATCAAAAACATCATCTAAAAAGGTTTCTCTTAATGAGATTAAAGATGTACGAACTTCGATAACACATGGTTTAACAACTTCTACGTATGAATGTATGATATGTTGTGAAGTAGTTCGACCTTATAGTAAGACATGGTATTGTGGAGTTTGTTGGGCTGTTTTTCACCTTCAGTGTACGCAAAAATGGGCACAAAAATCAGTCCAAGATGTAGGATCTTGGCGTTGTCCGGGTTGTCAACATAGATTAGAGATTATTCCCAAAGTATATAAATGCTTTTGTGGTACGATATAATGTCTTTTATGTTTTTATATTGCTTTCGATATTTAAGTAAGAACTTAACTTACTTTCTTTTTTTTTTTTGTTATTATTTAAATAGGTAAAGTAGAAAATCCACAAAATTCTAGATATTTTACCCCTCACAGTTGTGGTGAAATTTGTAGAAGAAAACGAGATTGTCCTCACGATTGTACTCAGTAAGTATTAAAAATTCCAAAATTTATCTTTTATAAAAATTACATATAAAAAATTCCTATTTAACTCATATATTATCGAATATTCATGTTTAAAGGTTATGTCATCCCGGTCCGTGCGATCGCACTTGTTCTGCTATGGGACCAGTTCAATCTTGTTTTTGTGGTCGAGAGAAAATCCAACTTCGTTGTGTTGATACCGATTATTTGGGTGGAAGGTCTTGTGGAACTACCTGTGGTAAATTACTTGGATGCGAAAAACATTATTGTGAACAAAATTGTCACGATGGTTCATGTAAGAGATGTGATGTTATTGAAATACAAAAATGTTATTGTGGTCAAACAGAACGTGAGGCCAAATGTGGTGAAGGGAATCCTATTCACTGTTATAGAAATTCAAATGACAATTCTGATGAATGGACTGGCTTCTTTTCTTGTGATTGTGCTTGTTCACGATTACTTGATTGTGGAAAACATTATTGTGATCAAAAATGTCATCCTAACAGCGGTGAAGCCGAACCATGTCTATTGGATCCTTCACGAGTTAAAAACTGTCCTTGTGGTGCACATTCTATAAAAGAATTACTTGGATGCGAAAGGATGTCATGCACTGAGAAGGTTCCCTTGTGTGGAAATCCTTGTAGAAAATCTTTGATATGTGGTCATTTCTGTACAGATATTTGTCATTATGGAGAATGCAAACCTTGTACCGTTAAAGTTCGCGTTAAATGTCGTTGCGGTAGCACCGAGTTTGAAAAGATATGTTCCGAAATTACAGGAAAATCCGGGGAACCACCATTATGTGAGAAAATATGTCAAATGTTAAGAAATTGTAGAAAACATGAATGCATTACCAAATGGTTAGTTTTAAATGTTAATATTAATATGTTTATTGATACATTATATGAATTTCTTACTAAAATTTATAATGCTTATTGTTAATTTTTAGTTGTCCTTCGGCTAACATTAAACAGAAATATCCCAAGAAGAGGTTTATTCCTCAAGAAGAGGAAGATATGAATCATATTTGCACTTTAATATGTGGGAAGAAATTACAATGTGGAAAACACAACTGCCAACTTCTTTGTCATTCAAAACCGTGTACGCGTTGTTTAGAGGCAACTTTTGAAGAATTGTCATGTCATTGCGGTCAAACCAAAGTTTATCCCCCAATTCCATGTGGAATGGAAATTCCTAAATGTGAATTTCCATGTACGCGAATTCCTCCATGTGGCCATGCAGCTGTTATACATAATTGTCATCCTGATTCGGAGCCATGCCCACCATGTCCGTACCTCGTTAATAACAAGGAATGTATATGTGGTAAATCCACAATTAATAATGTTAGTTGTCATAAGACGAATGTTAGTTGCGGAAAAGTGTGTGATCTCCCTTTATATTGTGGAGGCCATCGTTGTCGACGTTTATGTCATTCAGGAGATTGTCTCAATCCGCAAATATGTAATCAAATATGTGGAAAACCGCGTAAAGATTGTGGACATCCTTGTACTTCTACGTAAGTAAAATTACTGTATAAGTCATTAAATCTTTGAAGATTAAATAAAAGATAATAGTTCTAATTAAACGTTATCAATATTATCTTTTCAGATGTCACGCTCCTTCAAGATGTCCTGAAGAGACACCATGCTTGCAAAAAATAACAATTAATTGTAAATGTGGTAATTTATCTCGAGAAGTGACCTGTAATTCGACTGTGGAAAATCCAGCAGATAAAAATCGACAGTTAGATTGTAATGATTTTTGTGCAATGATTGAAAGAAATCGAAAGTTAGCAGATGCATTAGAATTGAGTGATCGTATTGTTGATGGGTAAGTTAATCATAAATAGATGAATATAAATAATGAATATTTAGTTTTCCTTTACTCATTTTTATTTTATTTTTATGTATGTTGTAGAAATTTGATTAAAGAGATTCCCGAATATGATACGTTTTTACTTCAATATTATGAGACCAATAAGGAGTGGGCTAAAAATATTGAAAATACCTTGACCGAATTTATTAAGTCTGCTAAACCAACATTGAATTTTTCTCCAATGAAGTCACCTCATAGACATTTCATACATGGATTATGTGTTCATTATCGATTAACATCCGAAAGCGTTGATGTAGAACCATACAGAAGTATTATTGTGAAGAAAAAATCAGATTCTACAATGTAAGTATAAAGAATCACATCCAAAATTTTGTCTTTTTTTTTTTTTTTTAATATTGATCAATATGGATTATTAATTGTCATTGAAATTTTTTAAATATCAAAGTCCCCCAATATTGCTTTCTCAAACTTATGCGAAGTATGGTAAGATGGGAAATCAATCTTTGGCAACTGCATCTTCCTCATCATCTATTACGACTACAGAACAATCAATTCGTAAACCGAAACAGCCAGTTAATGCTCTTTATCTAGTAGAACTAAATAAAGGTTTAACAAAGGAAGAATTGCAAAAGAATTTAGATTCNATAGATGAATATAAATAATGAATATTTAGTTTTCCTTTACTCATTTTTATTTTATTTTTATGTATGTTGTAGAAATTTGATTAAAGAGATTCCCGAATATGATACGTTTTTACTTCAATATTATGAGACCAATAAGGAGTGGGCTAAAAATATTGAAAATACCTTGACCGAATTTATTAAGTCTGCTAAACCAACATTGAATTTTTCTCCAATGAAGTCACCTCATAGACATTTCATACATGGATTATGTGTTCATTATCGATTAACATCCGAAAGCGTTGATGTAGAACCATACAGAAGTATTATTGTGAAGAAAAAATCAGATTCTACAATGTAAGTATAAAGAATCACATCCAAAATTTTGTCTTTTTTTTTTTTTTTTAATATTGATCAATATGGATTATTAATTGTCATTGAAATTTTTTAAATATCAAAGTCCCCCAATATTGCTTTCTCAAACTTATGCGAAGTATGGTAAGATGGGAAATCAATCTTTGGCAACTGCATCTTCCTCATCATCTATTACGACTACAGAACAATCAATTCGTAAACCGAAACAGCCAGTTAATGCTCTTTATCTAGTAGAACTAAATAAAGGTTTAACAAAGGAAGAATTGCAAAAGAATTTAGATTCATTATTAGGAAAAACAGCTTGTCAAACTAAATGGGTCAATGAAGAAGATGTAATTATTATACCATTCGTTGGTTCAATGCAAATGAATGATTTAGAAGCTTTGTTGATGAAACTGAAACTATCAGCTAAAGAAATATTGATTTCGAAAGGAATTGTTGCGAATGCGGAATTGTGTTGGGTTAATTCCAAATATGAAGTTACTTGGCGAGAAAGAAGCAAATCGTTAAACAATCGCGGATCAAAGGTCACTTCGGTTCCATCATCAGTGTCAATAGATAACAAAAATCCATTCGAAATGTTGATGAATGTCAAAAGTTATGAATCATCACATACAATTGATTCATGGGATGCTGATACTGGTAATAACAAAAATAATTCCAGTAAACAATTGCCCGTAAATATTATTAGTGAAGATATTGTTGACGACTGGGAATTATTAAGTGATGAGTGATACGATCATGTGACCACATATAATACGTTACTATATTTAGTGAATTCTTTTATTTAATTTATTTATAAATTTTAATTTTAATTTTTTTTAATTATTCTTTATATGATTACTTTCTTATAATATTTTTAAATTCATTAATCCACCTTTTTATTATATTTTTATTAACAAAAAAAAAGACAATAGATAAATTGATTACGTAGATTAAGTTATATAATTTAATTTAATTTAAAATAAGGTCTTGAATTCGAATTATTTCAATTATTTCTGATATGTAAAACTTTCATTTTGAAGATCACTTCTTTGATTGATTTCAAATTAATAAAATAAAATAAAAATATTTGGACAAAACATTTATATGTGGTGAATTATTAGCCGCAGTTTTATTTTCTTTAATTGAACGCGTAATATTTATTATTAATTATGTATTTAATTCTTAAGATAACCTAACATTGGGGCGGGCAAGACTCCCTAGTGTATAAAAAAAAAGGGAAGAGAAAATCGAGACTGGCTTTAATAACAATTATTAATAACTTGATTCTTCGCTTTCTGAGAACTTTTCTAAAACGACTAAGCCATAGAAGACCAATGGAAAAAAAAATTAGGAAAAACACTATAGGAAACACTAACTACGCCTTTCTGGGCCAATTAGATGAGAATAAACCTTCCCTTAATGGGTTGTTTTGGTGGCTTTCTGAATATGTCGTGACTTTTGGTATGAGAAACGCGACGAAAACATAAAAAAAATTTCAAAATAAAATTATATTTGAGTCTTAAAATAAAATTTTTTTGATTTGAAAAAAAGAGATGAATCATTATACATTTTTATACTGCTATTGCGCTGTTGTAATTTTATTATTTGGATAAATTTACTTTCAAATTTATGTAAAAATTTATGTGTTGTGAATGTGATAACCAATAATAATATTATTATTATTACAATTGTTTTCGAATAGAAAAATCATTTTATCATCCACAGATTATCAAAATTGTCTTCTTGTTCGCTTTATTCACCTAAGAAACTTATCTCAATTTTAATATACCGTCATTAATTTAGTACCAGGTGGTGTTACTCCCCCAGTCTCACTATTGAGGCCACCAAAGAGGATAATTTTACAGTGGAACTTGTATGTGTGTTACCATAAAATAATACTTAATATTAATTCACAATATCCATATTTAAATAATTTTGAATGCTTGGCATCACTTGTTTTATTAAAATGATACATAGATATAGATGAAAAATTTTATTTTTTTATTAATTTATTAATTTGAATTTTTGGAATGATTGGCAGCACTTGTTTTATTAAAATGGGAAAAAAAAGTCGAGGTATTTATTTTTTATTTAATTTTACAAATTATTTTTTTATAAATTTTAGCCAAATCCAAATAATGGATTAACCAATGGCAAGAATAAGTAATAGTTGAAATTTTACTTTTGTGTCCGGAAAAAAGATATCGCCTCCGTGTAATTAATAATTAATTCTTTTATATTTCCTTAACATAATAACTTTGATGCAGGAACTTATATAGAAAGATGTACTGTTGCCATTACGTTAATCAAAGCAATTATTGGATAAGATCAGTTTTCTATCTTGACTTTCCATCAAATCTTAAAACATACAAATTCATTATGAAGGAGCGGAAGAAAAACAACTGATAACTAGATATCGGAATAATTCCATCCCGTTAGAATGGAATGATTTAGATCAATTAGTATAAACCTTATCATTCCGAAATATTACCACCAAATACCCCTTACCTTGGCATTATCATTTAAATATTATAAAAGTAAAACTTTCATTAATGAAAGAGTTTTACATTGAATAAAGTCTTTCAAAATATGATGTACAAAATATTTATATGGTCAAGTGATTGATATCGTTCAGTAGATATGTATTACGTACCATTTTAAATCTCTGATGCATTTGCAATTATTGGTTATTACTTTATTTAGATTTGGACTTGGGAGAATACTTTTCCATTTGGTAATAATGATTACGTATCACGTAACATAAATTTGTTATTTTATCATCTATTGATTATTTTATTTATTTTATTATAGCACACTCATAAATTTTGGTATTAGAGGCGAAATCTCTCGAGAAGATTTGAATTTAGTTGATCCAATGAAACGAGATACTGGGACTCTTCTCCCACATGGATATGAAGAAAATTTTTGTGGCGCAAACCCGCCATGCAATGCTTACGATGCTTTGCTTTTGTTTTTTAAAAAAAAATGACATGTACATATATGCGGTCAGTAATTAGATTTGTCATGGCTTTTCATTGTTACACTGAGGTACAAATTCTTTCATTTTTTAATTTTTTTTTTCTTATCATATATGCATTTCGTATCAGGATTAGCATCTCTTGTAGATCACCTGAAGATTGGTTAACTTTATTGAATTCATCACAAAAGTAATAAAAAATAATAATAAAAATAAATAAAAATAAATAAAAATCAAAATAATAATAATAACAATAATAAAAATAAAAATAATAATAATAATAATAATAAGATATTGTTGTTATTGTTATTGTTACAATGTGTGATCTATAGAATAATTCTAATCCATCAAAAGTTCATATAAATTGTGAAAATCACATCATGCATTTCAATTTATCCTTTAATTGCAAAAAAAAAAAAGAAAAGATTATTTGATGTCTATTCAGATTAAAGAGAAACCGTATATGTTGTATATTGTCACATGATTTTAATGATTTTCGTGATGATATTAATGTAAAGAAAAAAAAGGTTATCTAAAAACTATNTTCTCCCACATGGATATGAAGAAAATTTTTGTGGCGCAAACCCGCCATGCAATGCTTACGATGCTTTGCTTTTGTTTTTTAAAAAAAAATGACATGTACATATATGCGGTCAGTAATTAGATTTGTCATGGCTTTTCATTGTTACACTGAGGTACAAATTCTTTCATTTTTTAATTTTTTTTTTCTTATCATATATGCATTTCGTATCAGGATTAGCATCTCTTGTAGATCACCTGAAGATTGGTTAACTTTATTGAATTCATCACAAAAGTAATAAAAAATAATAATAAAAATAAATAAAAATAAATAAAAATCAAAATAATAATAATAACAATAATAAAAATAAAAATAATAATAATAATAATAATAAGATATTGTTGTTATTGTTATTGTTACAATGTGTGATCTATAGAATAATTCTAATCCATCAAAAGTTCATATAAATTGTGAAAATCACATCATGCATTTCAATTTATCCTTTAATTGCAAAAAAAAAAAAGAAAAGATTATTTGATGTCTATTCAGATTAAAGAGAAACCGTATATGTTGTATATTGTCACATGATTTTAATGATTTTCGTGATGATATTAATGTAAAGAAAAAAAAGGTTATCTAAAAACTATCTTATATATCTTATATTAAACGCCGCTGCGAGTCAAATAAATTTGTCATTTCACAACATAATATTTGACAATATTTAATTACTAGGAGATAAAGAATCGGGAAAATATCAATTAACATGAAACCTATATAAGGAATTGAGATCCAAACAATAATAAACTTTTTGAAGTAAAAAAGAAGCCATTGGATAAATGATTAATAAACGTGGTAACATTGCATTGTGGTCAATTATTTCACAACAAATGAAACACTAAAATTAATTACAAGATACATAAATATATAAAGGTAATATAAATACAGGGCAAATAAAGTAATCTGTATTTAATTATATATTTCCGTAAAAAAAAGAAATTTCGCTTTATAAAGCTGCAGTTTCTTTTAATGAAATTAAAATGAATTTAATTTAACAAAAAATTTTTGTTTATTTTTTTCCTACTCTTATAAAAGATATTTAAAATATCGAAAATATAAAAATATATATATCAATCAATATTAGATATATATATATTTTTCCTAAAAACGAATTTCTTCGTAACATTCATTTATTCATTTCTTTTTTATTTGATTATATTTAAGAACAATAATTTCGTTCGGGTTTCTTTATTAATTATTCTGCAATAATGGAAAATTTCTCTAAAATTGTTTCTATAAAACAAAAATTTCAATTATTCTTTATAATGTTTGTTGCAATATTATTATTAACTCGAGTATACATCTTCCAAGATACTTCAGATGGTATTGTATTTTTTTGTTATTGTTAATATTTTAATTATTATTGTTATTGTTTTAATTATTATATTGTTATTGTCAATAATAATTTAATTATTATTACGAATATTTTAATTAATTAATTAATTAATTAATTATTTATTTATTTATTTTTTCTTTAGATATTCTTTATAAACCCGAAGAAGAAATTCTTCCATCAGAAAAACATAATATGAGTAGTACAGTCGAATTTCCTCCTGATGCTTATTATATGGAACCATGTAGACATCCTGGTGTTTCTAACTTCACAAAAAATAGATACGATATAATAGTAGTTACAGGAGCAAGTAACAATCATTTTTGTCCCATGAAAAGTTTAGTATATCGATTAAAAACACAAGGTTTTAATGTAGGAATTATTGCATATGATTTGGGACTTGAAAAGAAAAATCGAAAAGAATTTTATCATTTAGCAAGACTTGGTTATGTAACCGAATTTCGAATTTTTAATTTTTCGGCCTATCCATCATTTTGGGATTTAAAAAAAAATCGAGGTGAATATGCTTGGAAAGTTGGAATGGTTGCGGAAGTAGCACGTGATTATCCCGGTAAAATATTGGTTTGGATGGATGCGGGTACTATGGGGAATGAAAAATATTTTACACACTTAAAAGATTGGATGCCAAGATATCGTGGATTTATATCACCTACTTCCGGTGGTCCAGTATCAAAATGGATACATCGTGGAGTTTTTGAATATTTCCATGATGATCATACATCATATGATGATATACAAACGAATTGTAATGCTGCTTCAATAGCATTTGATACAAAAATTAGTCAAAGTATAATTGATGATTGGTATAAATGTGCATTAAATAAAGATTGTATAGCACCACCTGGTAGTAGTAGAAGGAATCATCGTCAAGATCAAGCAATAATTACTTATTTGGTTGCTAAAAGAGGAATTTTATGTAGAACAGGTAGGAATGTATTTGGTATTTCAACCCATTTAGATCATAAATGTAAAGCATATAATAAGAATTATGAAAGAAAGAATTGGAAGAATTTATAACCATTTAATGATGTAAAAAATTTTATTTATAAATATACATATATATACACAAACACATACAAGGTTAATATATTCATTTTTTCTATTTCATTATAACAACAAACATTACATTAGACTTTAATTTATTTTATTAGATTTCTTGAACTCTTATTTGATTTATTAAACTTTATCAATCTTCAGATTGATTTAGTTTATTAAAATTTTTAATAATTTATTAATTCTTTAATTATAATAAGAATAATAATAATAATAATAATAATAATCATCATCATCATCATCATAATAAATCATGAATTTTATGTATTTAATAACAAAATTTGATAATCTCTTTCTTTGTCTATTACGTTCTAATTATGTTCTAAGTGTGACGTGTAAGAAATCGTTTATATTTTTAATCTTTACAAGAACGAGATATCTTTATTTATTTTGTTTATCGTTTGATGAAAAAAAACTTTCACTTTGTTAACATACATTTGCTTAAGTCCAGAACATTTTAAGAATATCAAAAAAAATAACCACAAGTGTATCGAAAATGATACTTTTGCATTATTTTTTAATTTATTATATGGTCATATACAAAGCATTTATTTTATAAGTATTTTAAATATGTGTAATGTAATTATAATATTGTAACATGTAACAATCGTTATCCAAAAATCGTCCAAAGTTACGTTTTTGATATTTTAAAATTAAAGCATCAAAAACGGAACTTTGGAACTACAGTGAGGAAGCTGCCATTTTCTACGGTTAGAATTTTTATTTCTATATTTGGAAAAAAGTTGATCAATTTTTACTATAAGTTCCTATCTTAGAGGTTAGAACCTAATCATCAGTTAAAATTTTGATTTAATTTAAATTTATCAACTTTTACTAAAAATAGTAAATTATTATAATTTCACTTACCTTTTAAAATAAAAATATATATGTAAATCATAAAGATATATGAATATATACAGAAAAGGTATTACTAGGAAAATGGTAGAATATGCAGTTAAAAAATATAAATCTCATTGTCATGTACTTGATATAATTTATAATAAAATCAATAATTAAAATTGAAAATTTCTAAAGCTCACCGGTGGTGATTGTCACCACTGGGCAAAATTAAATTTACGTGGGCAAAGTTAGGGTTAGGGGTTGATCAGGGAATTATGTAATTTTGCCTGGTGGTGATAATCACCACCAGTGAGCTTTAGCAATACCCATTAAAATTTTAATAAATAAAATAATTTAATTCTTATTAAAATGTTAACACGTGAATATACTTAAATTCTGATTGCTTACATAAACTAAGAAAATTGAAAAAATTTTTTTTCCATAAACAATGAATAAAGAAATCTGATCATTGGATCAAATTTTATTTAAAATTTTCTAAGTTCTTATCTTAGAGGTTCCGCACTGTAGGAAATGGAAAACCATTGCAAGTCCGGAGCGTATAATGTTGTGACATGTGATCTTTATTGTCCGGAGCATAGCGAAGGACATTAATGGTCGCGTAGGGTGATACAAAAATTACGATTTTGATACATTTGATGTGAAAATATCAAAAACGTAATTATGCAAGGGATGTCTGTCCAATTTTAGATAACGATTGCTATACTAGGAAATGGCAAACCATTGCAAGTCCGGAGCGTATAATGTTGTGACATGTGATCTTTATTGTCCGGAGCATAGCGAAGGACATTAATGGTCGCGTAGGGTGATACAAAAATTACGATTTTGATACATTTGATGTGAAAATATCAAAAACGTAATTATGCACGGGGTGTCTGTCCGATTTTTAGATAACGATCGTTTGATAAAGATCATATGTCACAAGATATCACATGTCAAAATATTATATGCTCCGGACTTGCAATGGTTTGCCATTTCCTAGTATAGCAATCGTTATCTAAAATTGGACAGACATCCCTTGCATAATTACGTTTTTGATATTTTGCATATTATTGAATCAAAAATGCAACTTTGGTATCAACTTACTCGTCCATTAAATGTCCTACGCTATGCTCCGGACAATTACGTTTTTGATATTTTATTTTTAAAGTCAAAGCATCAATTTACTTGTCCAATATAGTGTCCTACACTACGCTTCGGACAAACAATCTTATCTAAAAATCGGACAGGCATCCTTTTCAAAGTTACGCGTTTTTGATATTTTAAAATTCCAAGCATCAAAAAATGGAAATTTGGTATCACTTTACTTGTCCATTATAATGTCCTACACTACGCTCCAGACAATTATTTTATTATTATTATTATTATTATTTAGAATTTCTATAATAAATCTAAATATGTTCTATAACAAATATATTCCCACATTTCAATTTCTTCTTCTCACTTTCTTTTATACAATAAAGAAAAATATTCTCTAATAATTTCTAATCAGATTTTTATTATGTATATCTCAGTTTTTTTTTTTAATTAATTAATTAATTAATTTCATTTGTATTATAATTAAATCTCCCTTTTTTCTCATTCATGAAAATATTGATTCCTTCTTTCCCTCTACAGATGAAATAGATATATATTCAACATTATATACCTATATACTAAATTAAAATTCCTATTACGTTAAAAATTCTCTCAGTACAACGAAATATTCTAAATTTCTACAATTATAATTATTATAATCATTATAATTATTATAATTCAAATACGTTAACTTATAACGTTAAATTATTCTCTTAACACTCTACTCTCATTCCCAATTCGTCTCCTTTCAAAATATGCTGAAGTGCTCACGTATCCAATACTTTTATCAAATAACCATTCACCAATACCAAGGATACCTTCAACGACACTTCGTAATGCTGCATTTTCAATTCGATTTGGATTGAATCTATTATTATTCAATTATTAATTATTGTTATTAATTAATTTGATTTAATTAATTTGATTTAATTAATTTGATTTAATTATTTAATTATTTTGATTTAATTAAATTATTTAGTTTGACTTAATTCGATCTTGATGGTGGTGTTGATTAAATATAACAACAACAAATGAAGAAACAAAGAAATAGATTCTGTATATTATTGATAAACTAAATAAAGAATAAATATAAATATATATTAAAAATATTTATGAGACTTACGTTAATCCGGTTGAACGTTTAACACCAGCCAAAATGGCAGCTATAAGAATAGCATCGGCTGAATAGTGAAATAATTTTCCAAGCATTTCGAAAATACGAATCAGGATTAAATAAAGTAAAATTCTTTGTTTTTTAATTCGTTTACACTGGTTTTTTTTTTAATGTATCTAATAAATATCATTCCATGTTTTTTTTTTGAAATATAATAATATTTGATATTAACAGGTGGTAGTAATTACGTAATATTTTTATTCATTTATTTATTTATAGATTCTCACACACAATTACACAATTACAAATAAAATATATTACACAAAAAATAAAATACACAAAAAATAAAATATATTACACAAAAATAAAATATATTACACAAAAAATAAAATTAAACCAATAAAATGGGTGGTACACGAGCTTGTTTGTTAGTTATGTTGATTTACATAATTTATCCCAAAATTAAAATAATAGTAATTAAACAATTTAAACAATTCATTTCATTAAAGTTATTAATTCATCCAATTGTTTCATATCATTTACAAAAAGAGGAATAGAGTTTCACCTTCTTATCTTCGGAGCAAATAACATATAAATATTATGCCATTATACAGTGTGATACTGAAATAAAATTATCATTATTTTGTGTAAATTAATTTTTAAATTGTAAAAAAATCATAATTTCCTAATTCCTAATTGCTGTTTCAAAAAAAAAAGAAGAAAAAAATTTACCAAGAAATTTTTTTTTGTTAGAGGGGATTTTTTTAAAGGATATCATAATAATTTTTATATATATGTCTCTCTCTCTCTCTCCATCGAATGCTTTCTTTTTTTTTAATTATAAGCATTAATTAATATATATTCAATTCTTGACTAATCGAAAGGGATTGGCACATCCCCCTTTTTCACCACCATCCTTGCTCGTTCATTAAATCCATTCCAGTAAAGGATTTTTTTTTTTTTTGCTTGCTTAATAAAAACTATGTACAGTCAAAGATAAGTTACAAAATGTTACATTATAAATTTATGCATTATACATAATGCATTATGGTAAGAATCCTCTTGTGATGTTTTCTTAGAATTAAAAATTTTCATAACTAAAAAGTATTGAAATTCCTATTTTAAAAACAAAAATAAATTATATTAAATAAAATAATAAAATTAAAAGAATAAAATAAATATTAAAATGAACATAATAATCTGACAATAATAATTACTTACCAACGACACCAAATATTACCAATAAAATAATTACTACCGAGAGAAAAAACCAAAATTTCTCTGTCAATTTATTATTCTCTTCATCCTTCCATGGCAAATTCCATAATTCTTTACATGTTCTTTGTTTATTATTTCTTGTCAAATGACACCGTCTCTTAGCATTATTATTAATATTGTTATTATTATTATTGATGTTATTGCTGTTGTTGTTCAATAACGTGAATGGTATTCGAGTATCTCTTAAATTTGTTTGTTGTGGTTGTTGAGGAGCCACAGTACTAGAAGAAAATATTGGTAATATTAATATAGAAGTATGTGGTTGTCGCGTCGCAGTGTTGGGAATGTGACGTACATTATTATTGTTATTATTTAATTTAGGTGATAAATCAAATTTAATTGTTGTTTGTCGTGGACGAGGTGTTATTTCTGGTTTTTTTTGATGACTATTATTATTATTATTTAGATCATTTATAAATGAACTCGAAGAAGTAGAGGATGTTGAATCACTATTTAATGACCATACAGAAGAGTTTAGTTCTTTTATTCCTGAATAAGGAGAATTATGAATTAGTAAAGGAGGCAAAACTGGTGGTTTTGGGGAAACTCTTGACATTTGTTTAAAAAAATATGTCAAAATAGGTAAGAAAATAGGGATTATTTTTGACGTTACGATAATTTTAATTTTTTAACAAAAAAAAAAAAAAACGTAGTACATGGCTTTGTTAATATAAATTCTTAAAAAGGAATATTTGACGTAATTTACACGTTAGAAATAGAAAAAATTTTCGGTTGATGACGACTATAAATTTCCCGTCTTGTGATAAATTTTNTTATTATTATTGATGTTATTGCTGTTGTTGTTCAATAACGTGAATGGTATTCGAGTATCTCTTAAATTTGTTTGTTGTGGTTGTTGAGGAGCCACAGTACTAGAAGAAAATATTGGTAATATTAATATAGAAGTATGTGGTTGTCGCGTCGCAGTGTTGGGAATGTGACGTACATTATTATTGTTATTATTTAATTTAGGTGATAAATCAAATTTAATTGTTGTTTGTCGTGGACGAGGTGTTATTTCTGGTTTTTTTTGATGACTATTATTATTATTATTTAGATCATTTATAAATGAACTCGAAGAAGTAGAGGATGTTGAATCACTATTTAATGACCATACAGAAGAGTTTAGTTCTTTTATTCCTGAATAAGGAGAATTATGAATTAGTAAAGGAGGCAAAACTGGTGGTTTTGGGGAAACTCTTGACATTTGTTTAAAAAAATATGTCAAAATAGGTAAGAAAATAGGGATTATTTTTGACGTTACGATAATTTTAATTTTTTAAAAAAAAAAAAAAAAAACGTAGTACATGGCTTTGTTAATATAAATTCTTAAAAAGGAATATTTGACGTAATTTACACGTTAGAAATAGAAAAAATTTTCGGTTGATGACGACTATAAATTTCCCGTCTTGTGATAAATTTTTATAAATTGAAATGATTAATCTTGCATTTCACAACATCCCACAACATTTCCACATCACCCAATTTACCTATACCTATCATCTTTTGTCACGCGTCCACATTGTCTTTCTATTTTTACTTTCAAGTCATGATTACTCAGCCATGATTACATTTGTCATATACTATACTTCTATTCTAAAATATTTTCGAGAATTTTTTTTTTAATGCAACAATTATTTTATTTCCTCCTTTTTTTTTCTCTCTCTCTTCTGTTCTTTGTTTCAATTTTTTTCTTTATTCGATTTTTTAATATTTTTTAAAATTACCAATTAGATAAATGTTAATAAATAATTAAATACTAAGAATATCATTATAAATTAGATGTCATTATCAATTGGTAAACAAGTATTAACTAAATGCCAAATCTTTTTTGTTTTCTCGATTTTTTTTTGTTATTACCTGTAGTGATAATTTTCAATGATATTTTTCAATGATAATTTTCAATGGTATTTTCTCAATGGCACATTTTTATAGGTTTAAATTAACTCTCCCCCAAAAAAAATCAAAAATAGGGAATAACGCACAATTGATCAAAATAGAAAATTAAAAAAACTACCAACCATTATTATTACTTTCTTATTCACTGTGCCTTAAACTTTTTTTTACCAATATAAATTAGCCAATTATCCCTGCATTCTCAATATTATTTTTTCTTCATTTTAATGTCTTAGTTGTTTCTACCATCGCTATATGAACTATTCCGCAACTTTTATAACTTGCTATAAATAATTATTGATTAGTAAAAGTAATGACTAAGCAACAAACCTCATGAGTTCTCAAGAAAATTCCACGAAAACTTTAATTGCTCGCGTGTTTAAAAATATACAGCTGATCAATGAAATAGCTGCGGCTTGATCACGAGTACATTGTTTGCAGAAAAAAGTTAGATCAAGTTAAAAATAATTGGTTATTTTTAGACAAATAACTGATTCCATGTTGCATTCAGCAAAAATTCCTGCGATTTATAATTTTATTTATCGATTTTTATCATGCTGTCAATAACAGGTGTTCCCAAAGATATTGTTCGACAAATAAAAAAAAAACCCAATCGCATCAATCATATTTGTTTTGCTAAAAAAAGAGTGGGGCATTTTAAATATTTTAAATATTAGAAATTAATAAATTCAAGAATATTCACGACCCTTCTATTCCATAACTTCTGTTAAGAGTGTAACATCGGGAGATATTCGGATTTAGGAAATGTGCTGCTGAAAATTGCTTATTACGTCATTATCCGGTTCCGGTTCAAATCTGGATTTACAATTAGTAATTTTTTATTATAAATATTATTTAAAAAAAAAATTATAAATACGATTGAACTTTTTACTTGCAAATAAATTTTTTTTTTTTGAAAAGATCAAAAATGTCAAATAATTTAAATGAACAATTAGATACTTTTAGTACATCTCGAAATTGCGTTTTTATTGATTTAAATACTTCTGTAATATCGAAAATGAAGGCATTAGAGAAATCGGCTTCTTATGAGAATAAAGATTGCAATAAACATCCCACAGTAAAGCTTGCGTTCCCTCCATTAATTGAAGCTAAAGATTTGGTTATGAAGCCAGTAAATGGTGGTAAACCTCCTAGAGCACCAAATGCATTTATTATATATCGTAAAATCTTTGTTGAAACGGCAAGAAATAACGGTTATCATCTTCCAATGACTGTCATATCTTCAATGACTTCAAAATCTTGGGAAAATGAAAGTGATGTAGTTAAATCATATTACAAACGTCTAGCCAAAGAAGCATATAAATATCGTAATGAATTATATCCAAAAACAGAACGCCGGAGGAAACGCAGTAGATGGAATATTATCTCTTTTCAACCTCAACCTTCAAACGATTTAATCTCGAAAACACCAGAATTATCTACGTCGTCATCAGATTCGAGTCCGATTATAGAAGAAAAACCTTCGCCTAATCTTTTATCATTTCCTCTTGAAAAAGTAGAAGAAGGTGAAGTAGAAGATATTCATTCCAAATGGTACGATATTAATTCGCCGCCAAATGGATTCAACTTTCAAACAGAATATTATCCCACATCAACAACTCCTACTACGGAAAATTTTGTTTCTGATTTAATACCTATGAATAATAATAACAACAACAACAACAACAACAACAACAACAATAATAATAATAATAATAATAATAACGAACAATTTGATGGTATTGATCAAGAAAAAACCGTATTATATTCACCCATCTATTCACCCATCTATTCACCTGTTTATTCACCCGTTGAAAATTTTTCCCCAACCTCAAATAATTCAAATTCACCAAAGATTCAACAAACTCTGAACTCTGGATTTTCAAATATGGACGTTAATAATAACTTCATATCGTATAATCAACTTTTGGAAAATTATAATCAATTACTTTTGCAAAATCTCATGATGAAAAATATGATGCAAATATCTGAAAATAATAATAGTGATAATGATAACATTAATGTTCTAAACAAGAATGATGTAATAGATAATAATAATTATCAGAACATTTCTAATATTCCTGATAATAATAATAATAATAATAACATTGGGATGTTAAATCCCGTTATGAATTTGAACAATAATTATAATAATAATAATGATGATGATGCGTTAGGAATTAGTCGATTTCCATTTAGTGCTTCTCGTTACTCGAACCTTTGAACAATAATAAATGTTATTAACATTCATATATTCGTTTCGTTCGTTTTTTTTTTTTTTTCATTAACATTTATAATCACGTGTGCGTAACAATTAGATTTATTTTTACTAAATTTTTTTATGCTTCAAAAAAAATATCGAATTAATAATATCTACGTGCATAAGTGAGGAATCAAATAAGACAAAATAGAATAAGCATGTTAAAGTATTAACTGAATGCTAGGGTAAAAAATATGATTGTTATTTTGTAAGATAATTATNGTATAATCAACTTTTGGAAAATTATAATCAATTACTTTTGCAAAATCTCATGATGAAAAATATGATGCAAATATCTGAAAATAATAATAGTGATAATGATAACATTAATGTTCTAAACAAGAATGATGTAATAGATAATAATAATTATCAGAACATTTCTAATATTCCTGATAATAATAATAATAATAATAACATTGGGATGTTAAATCCCGTTATGAATTTGAACAATAATTATAATAATAATAATGATGATGATGCGTTAGGAATTAGTCGATTTCCATTTAGTGCTTCTCGTTACTCGAACCTTTGAACAATAATAAATGTTATTAACATTCATATATTCGTTTCGTTCGTTTTTTTTTTTTTTTCATTAACATTTATAATCACGTGTGCGTAACAATTAGATTTATTTTTACTAAATTTTTTTATGCTTCAAAAAAAATATCGAATTAATAATATCTACGTGCATAAGTGAGGAATCAAATAAGACAAAATAGAATAAGCATGTTAAAGTATTAACTGAATGCTAGGGTAAAAAATATGATTGTTATTTTGTAAGATAATTATGACTAAATTAAGAAATAAACTCTTTGTTTTATAAGAGATATCAAAAAAGACTTCGATAATTTTTGTTTGTGTTAAAATTAATCATCCCATTCATAATTTCTAAAAAGGGGAATATTCAATTATGTATGTAAATCGGGAAATTCGTTTAGAATTTTCTAATTAAAAGAACATTCCATCTTTGTACGTTTTACATGTCCCTGAGCTTAATTTTGACTATCCAATTGTCCGCGTCCGCGCTGTCCATACTCTTTAATTAGTGTATAAATATATATTGAAATTTTACAAATATATATAAAAATCAATTTTGAATAACTTTAATTAATGGCTCGAAATAGATTTTTTTAATAAGATTTTGCGTTAATTTAACGTTTTTTAAAGCAAGTAATTTTTTGTCCAACGGTATTCCCTGCCAAATACTATTGTTTTATTTTTAAATTGCACGTGAACAAGGAATCCTAAAAAAGAATTTAGAAAGTTTTTTTTTTTTTTTTAACAAAACATTTAAGCTTAATTGTTTCATGCAAATGTTAATCCGTTTGTTTGATTCTTTAACTACCATCGAAAATTTTATCCGCGATTTTTTCTTTTAATGAATTATTTTTAGAAATAAATAAATCCGAATGATATGTAAACTCTCCGTTTTCTCGTGTGCACCGTTTTATCGTATCCAATAAAATATTAAAATCGGATTTTCAATAAAATAGGTATTAAAAAAACTTATTCTTTCCTGATTAATTTCAACATTGTATCAAAATATGGTTATAAAGCTCTTACTGTTTTTTTTAGCAGAAATGGTCGTTTGTTTTTTTCATTGGTATATTCATTGATATACGATTTCGATTATGTGAAATAAGGTTGTCTTCTTGGTAGCATTTATTATTATCCAAATGACTATTATGTTAATTATAGTAATACTGTACCCAAAATTCGATTAATCGGATCATTGGTAATTGATTTTTGTTTAACTTGCATATCGTTTAACGTGATCAAGGCGCAGATTTTTCGATCGCGTAAAGAGAAACCCTAAGATTACTACCAAATCGATTATGTATTTAAAGACGCGAAATATTTCTTTTGTCTTCGATCCTTACGATTGTAATAAGCTTTATGAATTAAAAAAAAAAAATAATGTATGCCTCAAAAATCTCAAAAAAACAAACTAAATCACCCAGATCACGTGTTAAGGTGACAATAGCGTGCACCTACTGTCAATTCAGAAAGATTAAGTGTTCTGGGATTAAACCGTGTTCAAATTGTGTGAAATATCATCAAGATTGTTTTTTTTTATGTTCGCAAACACGACGCGGGCCAAGAAAAAATGATATTGAAGTGATCTCTTGCAAAGAGATCAGAGTAGCGAAGGCTCTGCAATTTAACGAAATAGGAGTATCACCAAATCCTAACACACTTCCAATTTCAAACGGAAACAATAACATTGGAAGTTATAATTATGATAATAATAATCACGCATTGCCTATAATCTACCAACCCGATAATTTCACATATCCCCAACCTCCAATTACCGAAAATACACTGAGCAATCACGTTCAGTGGTTAAACTCAACAAATACTATCGTAGATTTTACATCAATACAAATTAATGAACCTAACATTGTTGATCCAACGGCAATTCCGCTTATCACTACAGAAATGGATCCAACAATGATAGAAGTACCTCCTCATTTTCAGCCATACGATTATAATAACAATAATTTTAATTAATTAATTTTTAACATCACAAACCTATATGACACGAATATAATATTATTAAAAATATATATAAAAAAAAACAACAACAAAAAAAAAAAACACAAGATTTATCTTATGATTAAAAATTTCTTTAATGGTTTAAATAGAAATAATTTAAGTATNCTGCAATTTAACGAAATAGGAGTATCACCAAATCCTAACACACTTCCAATTTCAAACGGAAACAATAACATTGGAAGTTATAATTATGATAATAATAATCACGCATTGCCTATAATCTACCAACCCGATAATTTCACATATCCCCAACCTCCAATTACCGAAAATACACTGAGCAATCACGTTCAGTGGTTAAACTCAACAAATACTATCGTAGATTTTACATCAATACAAATTAATGAACCTAACATTGTTGATCCAACGGCAATTCCGCTTATCACTACAGAAATGGATCCAACAATGATAGAAGTACCTCCTCATTTTCAGCCATACGATTATAATAACAATAATTTTAATTAATTAATTTTTAACATCACAAACCTATATGACACGAATATAATATTATTAAAAATATATATAAAAAAAAACAACAACAAAAAAAAAAAACACAAGATTTATCTTATGATTAAAAATTTCTTTAATGGTTTAAATAGAAATAATTTAAGTATACAAATTAAATCGCTATCTAAATTAGGAAGGTCCAATTATAAATGCATAAATACATGTTTTTTCTTATGATTAATTTTTAACGATTCAGCTATCTTAAATTTATTTCGATAATGAAAATCACGAAATCGCTATTTAAAAAATCGAGTCCAAGTATAAATTACCTAACTTTAAATTTTGGTTGATGGATCCAGAAATAGTTAGCATGTTTTTTAATAAATATAATAAATAAGCTTTTTTTTTTTTTAATTTTAATATTTTAATAAAAACAAATAAAATAAGCTTTATTAAAATTAACACACAAAGTCTCTAAATTCTTTGCTTAAGTGATTGATTATACTATTATAAAATAAATGAGATGTGTGAGATGCGTCTGTGAGTTATGTGACAAAGAAAGAATTACCAATTTTTCATAAACTATTGATGTGATTATAAATACAAATGAGAATATTACTACAAATGAATTATGTTATATTATATTTATCATATAAAATACGTTTTTTTTAACTCATTCTCAGAAATAATTGTTAAAAAAACACGTGAAAACATAGTTTTTTTTTTTTAGTACATTAATTCGTGTTTATAATTTTTTTCTTTTGAGCATATATACGAAATATTTTGCTTTCTGTTTTATTTTTGATGCATTCTTCTTTAATTTTTTTAGAAATTATTTCTAGATCCTTCTGAGTTTTTGAATTATTTTCAGAAAGACGATTTAATGTTGAAAATAAGTTACTTATAATTTCGTATGCTGATATTTTCAATAAAGAGAATTGAATATAAATGAATTTAATGAATTTTTTTTAAAAAAAAAGATAAAATGTAATAATTAGATTTTTAAAGATACCTACCTAAGTCAATGGGTGTTTCATATCCAAACATATTCCACCCGATAGTAATTTCTTTCGTTGTTATGTTTTCTAATGTTTCATTAAAAGAATTAATTGTTTCCTGATAACATTCAAAGGGAATGATTATAAAATTCGGAAGATAACTGTAGACTATTGTAATGCAAAAGAAATTAATAATTATTATGTTAACAAAAAAAGAATATACTTCGATATATATTTTCTCACATTTTATAAAAAATTTTGTTGTTTCCTCGCCGCTATTTATCAATTGATTATTAGATTCCATAAACTAGTATTAAATTATTCAAATTATTTGATTATTTTCGCGACCAATATTTTTTATACATAAAGAATTATTAAAAATTATTATTAATATTTTTTAATGAATACATACTTCCACCCAACCTCCAGGTTTAAGTATGCGTAATATTTCTGGTATTGTTACCAATTTCCAACTTTCTATACTAATATAATTTCGAATGAATCCTAAATGAATAAAATCAAACGATTCATCTTCGAAAGGAAAAGGTTTTCGAATGTCATGAATTTGAAATGTGACATTTGTTGGCTTTATTTGTGTTGGAAAGATTGGTGAGATATCTATGCCTACAAATTCACTTTTTGGAAATTCCACGGCACAATCCAATAAAAAACTGCCCGTCGAACAACTATAATTTGACATGAACATGATTTGTGATTACAACAACAAGAAAAAAAAAATAACATTGAGATAAGACTCTCTCTCTCACTCTCTCTCTCTTAACAGCTTGGAAATTCAAAAAAAAACAAAACCCTTTTACGAACCCAACATCAAGA
Source organism: Diversispora epigaea (assembly GCA_003547095.1). Taxonomy (NCBI): domain Eukaryota; kingdom Fungi; phylum Glomeromycota; class Glomeromycetes; order Diversisporales; family Diversisporaceae; genus Diversispora; species Diversispora epigaea. The sequence goes on along the minus strand of PQFF01000451.1, from coordinate 48,090 downwards.
ACTCTTCCTCCAGCTTTTAGCATTTCATCAATCGGTGCACTGTAACTTTTGCCCCACACATTTTTAAAAAGGAAATGATGAAAACTCGCATTATCAAATTCTTCATTACAGTACATAGGATCATTACTTTTATTTTTTGTTTTTTTCTTTTCATTTATAGTACCAGGTGATTTTGAATTGTGAGCACCCATCTTATGTTCTTGTAATTAGTGAGATGCAACAGATTATTCTTTTTATTATTCTTTTTATTTTAAAATTTTATTATTATACTAACAAATGAAAATGTGATGGTTTATTAAAATAATAATAATTATAATACAAGGTTCAAATAAAAATTTTATATTTTTTTTTGAGACAAAAATAAATACCGGGTGATTTATAAGTTTTGGTTTTGTAATCTAAAAAAATAAGACACAGCGACCTGTATCCTGGCAATAAATAAACATTCCATTTCGTATGAAATACTGGTTGATCTATATTCTTAATGAAAAAGATAAATAAATATGCTTTTAATAACATTGCATATTTTAGGTCATTGAGGGAATTAATGGGAATTCAAAAAAAGGTTATTTGTTTATGCACAATTTTTTTCAATGGTAATAGTAAATAACATTCACATGAAATCTCCCTTGAAACGATTCGATTCGAATGTTAATTTTTTTTGTTTATTCTCTGATTGTTAAGAAAATATTTATACTCTGATTGTTAAGAAAATATTTATTCCCTGATTGGCAAGAAATATTAATTTCTAATTAATATTAAAAAAAATCATCTCAGAATATCAGCATGGTATAACAATTATAAATCTTATTTCACATATGCAACCAACGATGCCCGAATGTTATCTTTCTGTTGTTTACCCTTTTATTGTTTTTCCCGTCTTTCTTTGGGCTGATAAATATTGATGAAACGGCTTATATCTGACCCACCTCTTTTGCTATATTAGAGAAGATATGAAATTTTGGGCTTTAGAGATATACTATTAATGGAATAGATTGGGAATAAATTAAAAAAAAAGGTTAATAATTTCATTTCAATGTTACGTTACATGTCAAGTTCCCACATCGGGAGAAAATTTCGACATTAGAAGATTAGATCTCTGATCTATATTTTTTTCTTCGGGCCTTATTGGTTAAATTTTAAATTTCCTCGTGTTTAAATGTTTCACAATAGTAAATTAGATTTGTCCAAAACTCGAAGAGTTACTATCCAATATATTTTAAAAATAAACAACCGAGAGAAAGAAGAGTATTTTTTTTTTTCAGAAGATATTAAAGATATTAAATTATTTACATAAAGTACTTTATCTTTTGCATATTTTTTTAATCGTTTCCATTATTGTCAAACAATGAATAAATTTTTGAAACGAACTTAACATTATAAATAAAAACTAGACTAAATTTTGATTTCGAAATTGTATAAAATTTTTTTTTTAAATCTAGGCGAAACAGTAAAAATCTTTTTAGTCTAAGCAAATAAGCTAAACAAAATAATTTGTATATTATCTTATGTATCCCTTCACCAATGATTAATTTGAAGTTATTCGCACGATCTATCAAGAGGTAAGTGTATAAAAACAAATGGTAAATCCTTAACTTCAATTCAACTAATAATCTTTGATCGATATATGTAATTGAATTGTTAAATTGATTACAAATTGTTGACTCCAATGAAATGAACCTTACAAATAAAGCCACGCGAAGATATTTCCTTACAATATTTACGTAAACATGTAATCAATTTTTATAAATGTACAGCAGATCCAAAATAGAAAGTTCTGTGTTGCAACCATCATTTCCTTTCCCTTTTTTGGAATACAGAACGAGAGAAAAATGCTAGAATCGGATTTACAATACTTAATACTTAATGACAACATTTACTGCGCACATGCTTAGTAGCAGGTTTTAAAATTTTATTTTAGTTTTAGCTTATGAAATAAATATACAGTATACATAATATGAAATAATTTACAATATTCGTATTTTAAAATTTATATATTACATAATTTTGTAATTTTTCTAATTTTTGTATTTAAAAAAAAAAAAAGCCTGGTTGTGTGTTTTTGTCATTTTTCTCTCGAAGAAAAATAAATACATAATTTTTATTTTTTATTTTTTAAGTTTTTGTGGTAAATTTAGTTAAAGATTTTAGTTAAAACCTGTTTATTATGCAAAGAAATAATTTAGAAAATCTTAATTATCTATCGCCAAAATCTTATTTATGTTTTTTTTCTGAGAATAAAAGAAATTCTAATAAAATGTAATTCTAGTCTACGAATTTTTTTGGATGTACAGAAAAAAATAAAAATTTTGTACAGAAAAGGATGAAAGTCTTAATGGTTTTATACACGAATTAAAATTTTACATCCCAATAAAAAAATAAATAAATAGTTCATTGTCTTTTTTATTATTATTTCTATTAACTGTTAAATCTGATAAATTTCTGATTTAGCAATAACCTTCCCACAATTTGATATATAAAGACTTCCACCAATAATTTGATCTATCCCTGAAAGTGGCAATGAATCAAAAGTAGTCCACAGAAAAGCGGAATTTCCTTCAAATTCAATACCTCTTCGAATGTTAATAGTCATATCTCGTTGTGCTACACCATTTTTATAAATTACAAATTCATAATTCATTTGATCTAAATCCTTTAAACCGTTCCATTGTCCATAAACAACTGTTGATCCATTAGTCTTTTGAAAAAATGTTACTACGCCACTAAAATCTTTTGGATTGGAACTTTTAAATTGTACATAGGCCGTCACTCGCTGACATGATCGATTTCGCTTGAGTAATGTGTTAGAAGATGGAGTTGTGGTATCATTTTCTTGAGAACGTATACCGAAAAATGATAACAATGATTCAGCGAGCTTTTGAAAATTGAAATTGTTAAGAGAAGGCTCGGGATCTATTGCCTTTTCGTTAAGAACGTAGTCAACACCTCGGTAATTTCTAAAGGCTTCCATTGGTATGAGATTATTTTTTTTTATGTTTTCTTTTTTTTTTTTTATTTTATTAATAATAAAAGTAGTAAAGGTAGCAAAAGAAGCAAAAAAAAAAATTATTAATATTTTTTTTTTATTACCAAAAATTTTTTTCGAAATGTTTATTGGTAATCAAGGGAATTGAATATNAGTCATATCTCGTTGTGCTACACCATTTTTATAAATTACAAATTCATAATTCATTTGATCTAAATCCTTTAAACCGTTCCATTGTCCATAAACAACTGTTGATCCATTAGTCTTTTGAAAAAATGTTACTACGCCACTAAAATCTTTTGGATTGGAACTTTTAAATTGTACATAGGCCGTCACTCGCTGACATGATCGATTTCGCTTGAGTAATGTGTTAGAAGATGGAGTTGTGGTATCATTTTCTTGAGAACGTATACCGAAAAATGATAACAATGATTCAGCGAGCTTTTGAAAATTGAAATTGTTAAGAGAAGGCTCGGGATCTATTGCCTTTTCGTTAAGAACGTAGTCAACACCTCGGTAATTTCTAAAGGCTTCCATTGGTATGAGATTATTTTTTTTTATGTTTTCTTTTTTTTTTTTTATTTTATTAATAATAAAAGTAGTAAAGGTAGCAAAAGAAGCAAAAAAAAAAATTATTAATATTTTTTTTTTATTACCAAAAATTTTTTTCGAAATGTTTATTGGTAATCAAGGGAATTGAATATTGTTTGAATGCTCGATGGTTTCTTTTTATATATGAAACGATATGTTAAATATTTGTGTATTGCATGAAAATAATGCATAATTTGTAACAAATTGATAACGCCCACAAAATTCTTACTTCACATAAAAGGAATCGATTTTGAGATCTTCGGCGTTTTTGTTGGATCCAACCGATTGATTCTTTATATGTATTCTTTGTTAATATCATGTATTCTTTATAATGAATTCTTGATAAGGTGAGATTGAAATACGAAAAATATCTCTCTCTACATATCTATAATTAAAAATTCTTAATCGTACGATTATCCATACTTTTTTATCTCTGTGTGAAGATTGATAATGAGATAATAAATACGTAATTTAAATGAACTTCCAGAAATGGTAAACCCTACGGACCGATAGATAATATTTATTGTAAAAAAAAAATATGCAAATGTTTACTGACAATATTTATTTATCAAATGTAAATGCAGATTTTATCGGAACGTGTGGAAAATGTTAACGATTTACAAATCTGCGTTATAAAAGTCTTTAATAATGTCTTAACGAGTTGAAGTTCAGAATTTAGAAAATGATTCTATAGAATGATATTCCCACATAAAAAAAGCAAAAGCTTATTATACATACATACATACAATACATATACTCGAATGAAAATGAAAATCGTGAAAATCTGCATTCCAATTTACTTTAGAAATGACTGCACAATTATGATATTTCGTTATTATTATAATCACCAAATATTATATAATAATTTTTTCATTGTTCGAATAATAAAATTTCCTGATTAAGTAAAAAACATTATCCCATGATGTGTTGAACAAGTTTGATAATGTACAGTGTTATGCATAGGTAATTTGTTTCGTGCTACAATTAGTTCTGCAGAACTTGTAGGCGTAAATACTAATATCAAGTAAAAATATTTTAAGGCTAAATTAAAGGCAAAACAATATTTTATCTTTTGGCCTATAATCTAACCTTAAGCTGTTAGCCTATAGTTTAGCCTAATTTACGACACGTAAAATATTTCGTATGGACATTGAAATAAAAAAAATTAATAATTTTATTAATAATAATATTAATAATAATATTAATAAAAAGATGTGTTTCCATTAAAAGCAAATAACTTTAAGACATTATATGGCCAACTTTGCAAAGAATCAAAATTCAAAAAAAATTTTAATCATATTGTTTCAAAAAAGGAAATAATTACATCAAAAGAAATTATTACATAAAACTAAGATAAAAATATGTTACAAGAGCCGCAATTAAAATATTGTATTATATAATTCGAATAGAAAATATAGAAATTATTTTATTCGATCTTAACACGAACTCCAGGTGTTCCTTCCCCTTTGGGAATCTTTTTAATAATAACAAAAAAATAAAGAATTTCATATATTATTATTTATATTATTTTGTTGTTGATAATAAAACAAATAAAATAAAATTTATACGAACCATAACAGTTAAAATTCCATCATTAAGCTTGGCGGTAATTTTAGAGACATCGCATCCCTTTTTTTTTTAAATGATTCACAATTTTTAATAACTAAATTGTTAAAAAAAAAAAAAAAAAGTGATTTACACAATACCTCTGGCAATTTAACGCGCCTTTTAAAGAATCCGAATTCACGTTCACGCAAATAGACATAATCAGCATCACGAAGTCTTTCATCAAAATTTCTCTTAGATTGAAGAACTAAACGATTCTCGACAACATCTATTTTGATATCTTCCTTTTTTATTCCAGGAACCTTTGAAAATAATCATAAAATTTTTTTTTTAGTCCATTGAAATATTTTTAAATATTTTCATTGCTTTAACGAAAATTAATTTACCTCCATGATGACAATAACGGCGTTATCAGAATTGTATACATCCCTTTTAAGAGGATATTAAAATTTTTATTATTTCACTTATATAATATGAAAAAATAAAATAAAATCGATTTTTAAATTATACCAGTCAGGAAACCAATTGCTACTAAAATCGTCACGCAATCCAAATGGACGTTCATGCCAACCGCCGGGAGTAACACCTCCACCTCCGTATTCACCAACTTCATGATATCTATAATAATATCAAAATTTTGAAAAATAAAAATATTATTATACGTAATAAATGAAAAAAAAAAAAAAAAACTAAAATTTTACTAAAACATACGGATGTCTAAATCCTCTACCAGGTCCGAAATTTCCCCAATCTCCAATGCCCCAATTCCAATCTCCTCCTCTTCCCCAATCTTTATCCTCGTGTTTTCTTCCTTCACGTTCACGACCACCACGACCACGGCCACCACGGCCACCACGTTCACGGTCGTCACGACGATCACGTTCGCGATTAATAGGAATGTTGGCGCTCATCTTTTATTGATGCAAAATTCAAAGCACTTTTTTTTTTTTTTTCTGAAATTGAAAGTGTGAGAGAAGTAGGGAAAAATGCAAAGATTTTTAAATCCTTATAATTTCTAGAATTATGTCATTATCTGCCATATATGACAAAAAATTTTAAAACATTTATGTCAGGATTGAATATGTCATCATTCGTATGAGAAAAGAGCGGCGGAAAAACGTAAAAATTTACAAAATTTACAAAATTACGTAATGAAGTGTAATAATTTTATCATATGTATAGATTAGTTCATAATTGTCATAATTTTATCATTTGAGAAGAGTCAAAATTCCTAACCATCAAAAAAATATAAATCTTTTCTGATAAATTTCTTTTTATTTTTTTTTATTTTTATTTTCCCAAATCAATCAACAGAAAATTTCTTGAACTTTTTTTTTATAAACGAAAACAATGTCAGCTTTTGGAAGTCGTTTTGGTGGTTTTGGAGGCATGGGTTCCGCAAGAAGTGATCATCTTGAACATGATTGGGATTCAGATTGGTTACCTGACATTGATGCGTGAGTAAATAAATTAGTTTGAGATTTCGAGAATGGAGAAAAAAAGTGAAATTGAAATTTTATTGTTTATAGGTTTGATTATGGCGGTAAATTTTATTGCAACGTTGACTTGCCGGTATGCGTTGTCTCTTTAATATATATATCTATCTATCTATCAATTAAAAAATCGATTCTATTCAATTAATTATATTTAATTATTCAATTATCTAAAAATAATTAGGGAGTTAAGAAAGATCAGGTATACAATTATTTCTTTCACATTGTGTGGAATTGATAAAACCGATTTCTATTAAATTATAGATTAAAACTTTAAATTTTTTTCTAAAGTTCAACCTTGAAATTGACAACGAAGGAAATCTCGTTCTCACGGGTGATCGTCAACCTGATGAAAGTGTCAAGAATTTGAATTCACGCATTCAAGAACGTAATTATGGTCGTTTTCGTCGCACGTAAGAATTTTGGAATATTTATATTTATTTTAATTCTTTTATCAACAATATTTAATCAACAATATTTAATCATTTATATTTTTAATCAACAATATTTATTATACTTATACTTAGTATTGGATTACCTGCGGGATCTGATATTGATAATGTTAAAGCGAAATGCGAAAATGGGGCTTTATACATTGAGGTACTTAATTAAAATGGCATTACTTACATGAAATTTATGTGAAAGGATATTCATTTTATTTTATTTTATTTTTCGTAAAAGGTTCCCAAAAAACCCGACGTTCATCGTAGAATTCATATCGAATAAATTTATGATTCTAGATTATTATTATTATATTTGAATCATTCGAATTATTTTTACAATAATAATTTTTTGTTAATTATATTCATTTAATTTTTTATGTAAATTTTTTTCCTGTTTTTATTTTATTAATAAAAAATAAAATATATCCATTGTTGACTTTATAATTTTGAGAATCTTAAAAAAAAAAAAGTTTTAAATGAGAAGCTTCTAATATATAAATCTATGTAAAAATCTAGATATACAATAAAATGAGTTTTTTTTTTTTTATATACGCGTTAAAGTAAATATATAAATAACTGCATATAAAAAGTAGAAGTCTAATAACAAATCAAAATTCAAAGTATTTTGTTTATTGAAAGAAGATTCATGAAGTTTTCGCTATATTCGAGTTATGAGATGAATTTTATACAGAGATCTATAAAAGAATAACAATTTGCTTTAAAATNATTGAGGTACTTAATTAAAATGGCATTACTTACATGAAATTTATGTGAAAGGATATTCATTTTATTTTATTTTATTTTTCGTAAAAGGTTCCCAAAAAACCCGACGTTCATCGTAGAATTCATATCGAATAAATTTATGATTCTAGATTATTATTATTATATTTGAATCATTCGAATTATTTTTACAATAATAATTTTTTGTTAATTATATTCATTTAATTTTTTATGTAAATTTTTTTCCTGTTTTTATTTTATTAATAAAAAATAAAATATATCCATTGTTGACTTTATAATTTTGAGAATCTTAAAAAAAAAAAAGTTTTAAATGAGAAGCTTCTAATATATAAATCTATGTAAAAATCTAGATATACAATAAAATGAGTTTTTTTTTTTTTATATACGCGTTAAAGTAAATATATAAATAACTGCATATAAAAAGTAGAAGTCTAATAACAAATCAAAATTCAAAGTATTTTGTTTATTGAAAGAAGATTCATGAAGTTTTCGCTATATTCGAGTTATGAGATGAATTTTATACAGAGATCTATAAAAGAATAACAATTTGCTTTAAAATTTGTTGCATTCTACCTTTAACATTGAATTCGAATTTTATCTTTAAGTGTCAATTTCTTGGATTCCGAAGATTTAATCGAGTCAAGGAAAAATACCGAAGCGAAACCAAGTAACCATAATGAACTATATGTAGCTGAAAGGAAAAAAGCTATTTCATGTGTAGTATTTGGATTAAATTTAAGCATTTTTGATTTTTTTTTATATTTTTTTTTGAGATGAAGGTTATTTTAATTTTTCGTAGGAAGTAAGGTAAATTTTTGTTGGGCAAGACAAATAATTCTGTATCTATATATAAATAAAAAAAATGATACATATATACTGTATACTATTACTTTCTTCTAAAGTTCATAATGAAAAGGAAAAATTAAAGAAAAATATTACTTGTCTCCTCCTGCAGATTAATGTAAGACATTTGTGTTTACTTAAAGTCAAATCGCGTAACACATTAAAAAAATACAAATCGCATAAAAATTTCAATACAGTTACTCGCAGACATCTAGGGGGTACTGTATGCACTTGAAGATTTTCCTGTTGACAATTTATGTTTGCAAAATAAATTATTTCGCCTGTCATTACGAATTACATTTTATTTACTTTGAGCGAAAGCAAAATATTGAACAAATTTTTTTTCCGAGCGTTCCTGTTGGAGAAAAACGCTATATTTAATTTTAATAGGTAGCAATGCAGTATGTATAATATATTACAGTATATAAATTGCAGTATACATATTACAGTATATAAATTACAGATATATTACATTTCACGGACGAAACAATTTAATGATAATAATAAACAAATTATTTTTAAAAATTTGACATATTTTATTATCAATTGTAAAAAAAAAGAAAATTGAGAAATAAATAATCTATTTATTTATAAATCCACAATTACTATTCGCGTTTCTTTTCCCTAGGATCTTTGTAATGAATCTATTTATTTATAAATCCACAATTACTATTCGCGTTTCTTTTCCCTAGGATCTCTGTAATGATGATCTAGTTTGGTGTCCGATAATTGTGATGGTGGTGGTGGTGGATCGGTTGTTTTAACAAGAACTAAAGCAGTTGCGGCCTAAAAAAAAAAAAAATAAATATCCCATCTTATTATTTGTAACACCATCATAAAAAGTACATCACTATAAAACAATAAAAATAACATTTACCTGAGCAACACCGTAAAATAACATTCCCACTAAAGGCAATCTAATTAAAGGATAAAAGACTATAGAAAAACCAAATAATATTCCTTCCCTTTCTCTAAACCACTTTCTTTTTGTTTCAGAATCATATTGAATTCTACCAAAATAAGGTTCTAGTAATTCACGCATTAATGCTCTTGAAGAATATAATGTTTCAAGAAAAATAATGGCAAAAGATTTTGTTCCCGGAGTAATAGACATTAATATACCCACAATAATTGCAGGTACATAACCTAAAGAATTTACTAATGCAAATGCACTAGCAATAGGATAAACGAATCCTCCTACGAACGGTAACAATGATAAAAAATAAACTGCAATAACTTTTTTGAGTTGATTTCCTGTACGTATTAAGTATTGTTTCGTTTCTTGCCAATGATTAAAACCATAATCATAACGTTCTAGTGCCGAAGCATAAGGAGGTCGTAATTCATCTTCATCTTCTTCTTTATGATTTTTTATATAAACAAAATCAATATTACGAAGTGATTCAATGAATAAAGAATCTAAAGTTTCAGGATAAATATATCTTATGAATAAAAGACCCAAGAAAGGTAAATTAAATACGTGATTGATGAGCCAGGAATTAGTATTTTCTAAAAAATCATGATCATTATAATCAGAGGAGAAAAGATAAAGAAAAAATTGTAAAATTTTCAAGGGTATTAATAAAATGATATAAGTTACTAGATAAAGTATAACACTAGCTCCTACAAGGTACCAGAATGTTCTTACATAACTATGTTTATATAAATGACGATTTTTAAAAGTAAGAACTGAACCCAACCAGGCAAGTTGACAACCTCGCGTTATTTGTTGTAAAGATAAGTTCATTTACAATATTTTCAATATTTTCAGTATTTTTTCTCAAATTTCTAAATAGGTGATCCTGTTTAAAAAGAAGATCCTTATGGTTAAAAGGATAATGAATCACGAGAAATAATACTTTTTAGGAAATGAATCATGTGAAATTGTGAAATAATGAAATAATGAAATAGTCAAAATATAGAAATTATCTACAAAAATAATTTTTTTATTTATTTATTACAAAGGAATAAAGAAATTGTCTGATGTATTATCATTTGATATGATCTCGATATTCTCGCTTGAAAATAAAACAATTTGTTTTTGCGTCGTTTCGAAAATCATAAAAGTGTAATTTGAAAAGTTTGATAATATTATCAATAACCAATTTATGACAAATATAACGTACATGATAAGAATTATAGTTAATAATTTTAGGGAATAGGAATCAGAAAAATTTATCATTTTTATGATTTTTATGAGATAATCAAAGTTTTTTTTTTTAAATGTAATAAGATAGAGAAGCAATGTGTGTGAGGAAATAAAATAATAACTGTTATATTCTGAAGAGGATATTTATGCCTTTTTTTTTTTTTAATTTAAAATTTTTACATTTCTCACATAAATACTTTATAATAAATTTATTGTGTATAAACAAATAACAATTTATTTTAATTTAAAAGATAATACGTTTCAATATACATTTTAATACATTTTTACACGGTTGCCAAGATTAACTAATGAACGAATGGAAAATCATTTTGTCCAATTAAAATTATTGAAGTTTTTCCTTCTAATTACAGTAAATTGACACAAAATATTACAAGATATCCACAAGAGAGAGAAAAAATTAAAGCAAACCATGATAACATTTTAGAAACCGAATCACAAACCCTTATTTGTTATATTTAAAATTAACAATAAATTATTATATACGTTTTGGAAATATACATCGATCAAATATATGAACATAATGGTGAATTTTATTAACAAATTCCACGAGTCTTGGGAGTTTCTGGTTTCTTTAGCACGTAAGTAGAGTGAGTGACATTTCTCAAAAGTGACCATCTTGAAGCAGCAGTTCTATTAAATATAAATATATTAAAAAAATTTATTTAAATTATTATTATATAAATTTATTAGATAATATAAAATTAAAATAATATAAAATAATATAAATAAATTACCTCTGTTTGTGAATATAATCTTTATCTAATTGATCCAATATATCCAAGGTAGAAACAATATCATGAATAAGAACATTGCATCGTTCGCGTGAAAAATCTTCTCGTACGACGATACGTAATACTTTAATATGCTCGGTATGTGGTGCCATCGTATAAGCTGGCACTATCCACCCACGTTCTCGAAGTTTTTTCGCAACATCAAACTATTAATTATTAATTATATTAATTATATTAATTATAATGTAAAGAGCAACATATATATATAAACAAGAATAAAATCAAAATAATAACAATAAAGTTCCTACCTCATCATAGTGTATTTTTTTAGCAGAAAGTTTGAAGGCAACAAGTGGTAGACCATTTCCATTTCGATCACTTATTATCTTGAATTTACCTGTTTCTTCTAATTTATTGGCAAGAATCTCTGCAGTATTCATTAAATTTTTCATGATCGCAGTAAATCCAAAACGTCCAAGACGGATCAATACATAATATTGAGCAATTACGTGAGAGGCACCTTTAGAGAAATTTAGAGTGAATGAAGCCTAGATAGATAGATAGGTAGGTAGATAGATAGATAGATAGGTAGGTAGATAGGTAGGTAGATAGATAGATATAGATATATATTTGTATATATTTCCAAAAGAAAATTTGAAAAAATTAATATAAATTTAAGGAAATTGATGTAAATTTACGAAAGAACAAAATAAAATAAATCTAATAAATCTTACTTGATCAGATCCAAGATAATTTACAGTAAAAATCAATTCTTCAGGTAAATATCTAGATGATCTCCAAATTCCCCATCCAATTCCTGCATAACATAATCCATACTTATGTCCGGATACATTGATTGAACGTACTAATGGAAGTCTAAAATTATAAAAATTATAAAAATATTAAAAAACTTGATACTCAAATTCAAGTAATTTAATTCATTCAATTTATTCAATTTATTTTCACCAACCTAAAGTCCCATTCTAAGTCTGGATTAATAAAAGGCACGACGAATCCACCAGATGCTGCATCAATATGAATTGGAACGTCCCAATCATTCTCTTGGTTCTTTACCATTAATAAATCATTAACTGTTTTTGCATCTTCATAATGACCGGTGTATGTGGATCTTTTATAATAATAAATTAAAGGTACAATATTTAAACGTTTATGTATTTTAATAGATAATAAATTATGTAAAGTATTCACTTACCCTAATATAACACAGACACCGATTGTATTTTCATCAACAAGATCCACAGCTTTTTGGGGGTCAAGAATATAATCTCCTTCTTGTAAAAAAACAAGTTTTTCTTCAACTTCGAGGTATCTTGTAGCTAAAGTGAAAAATTTTCACCATTAGAAGATTAGAATAATTCTAGAATCATTTAATAATAATAATAATAATAATAATAATAATAATAATAGTAATAATAATAATAATAATAATAATTAATAATAATAATAAATGATCAAATATTATTGCTATATTTACCTTTTTCCCAACAAACTTGGACTGTATATTAAAAAAAAATGAACTCTAATCAATTAAATGAAAACATTTAAAAAATAAAATAAAATAAAAATAAAATATCATATAAAATACCTGAAGCCGACATAACTAAATTTGGCTTATCAGTAGGTTTTCCTTTTTCTTTCATTCGTTTTTGCCATAATTTCTTCATCGCCAAAACAGCTAACATAATGGCCTCCGAAGATCCTATGGTTGAAACTCCCATGGCTTCATCATCTGAATTATCCATTGGAGCATGGAATAGACGAGCAATCATATTAACACAACGATTCTGTTATTATTATTTTTTTTTTTTTTTTTAAAAAAAAAATCCAATTTTGATTAATTCATCTGACTTTGATCTGATGTCTTTTGTTTGTAAAAAATAAATAAATAATAATAATAATAATAATAATAATAATTAGTTAGATTTACCTGTAATTCAACAGAAACGGGATACTCCTCATAATCAATAAAATTCTTTGATAAATTTTCTTTCATCAATTNATATTAAAAAAAAATGAACTCTAATCAATTAAATGAAAACATTTAAAAAATAAAATAAAATAAAAATAAAATATCATATAAAATACCTGAAGCCGACATAACTAAATTTGGCTTATCAGTAGGTTTTCCTTTTTCTTTCATTCGTTTTTGCCATAATTTCTTCATCGCCAAAACAGCTAACATAATGGCCTCCGAAGATCCTATGGTTGAAACTCCCATGGCTTCATCATCTGAATTATCCATTGGAGCATGGAATAGACGAGCAATCATATTAACACAACGATTCTGTTATTATTATTTTTTTTTTTTTTTTTAAAAAAAAAATCCAATTTTGATTAATTCATCTGACTTTGATCTGATGTCTTTTGTTTGTAAAAAATAAATAAATAATAATAATAATAATAATAATAATAATTAGTTAGATTTACCTGTAATTCAACAGAAACGGGATACTCCTCATAATCAATAAAATTCTTTGATAAATTTTCTTTCATCAATTTTTCGGCCTCTTTTTCCATATAGGTGGTGACAAAAGAAGCTAAATTTAAAGATGGATTTCCGTCCAACTATTATTAACATAATATACACACATATGATGAGTATTATGATCACGTTAAAACATAGAGCATATAAAAATAAAAAATAATAATTTTTTGAAATTCTTGATATATAATTTTTGATATAATCTTGATATAATGTAAACTTACCATAAGATCATCTTTAATTAACTTATAAGCAACTTCTGGAGGCATTTCATTTTCAGGCAATACATATCTTATATCAAATTTTTAAAAAAATTCATATGAATTTTTTATGTATTTTTTTTTTTTTTTTGAAAATTATGTTTTTTCCTTAATTTCTCTAATTAATTAATTAATTACCTTGGAGTAGGTTCAGTAGCCCAACGAGTTCCATAAACGGAAGTAGAGAACTAAAAAAATAAAGTTAATTGTGATCCACATGTTCTAGAGTGTCTACTACAATATTAATTACAAACCTGACTTTTATTAGCTTCATTATTTGCCTCTACTCGACTATCAGAGAGGGCTGAACTCAAAAAAACCATTTTGTCAATACAAAAAATAATGACAAAAAAAAACAATTCAAGTTAAAAAGATAATATTTATAAAGAATTTATTTTGTCAAATACAAATTTCCTAATTCAATCATGGGCTGATTCGGGCATATCACATACGTGATATCCGAAAAATTTTTTCATTATGTATAAAAAAAAAAATAATAATTTATATTTTAAAAAAGAATTTTTATTAGAAAAAATTTGATTTACGAAAAAAAATATAATATTTTTAATTAGAAAAGATTCGATTTACGAAAAAAAAATGATATTTTAATTTGATTTACAAAGAAGAACAGCTCGTGACAGAATTCGAATAAAGCAACGATCAGCCCAAATCAGGCGTTTTATGTTAGCATTTAATCATTTTTGGCAAATAAAATAAATATAAAAAGACTAAGTAAATAAGAAATGATAATTAAATGACGTGATCAAAGGAGTTCATGTGCTTGCTTCTGAATTGGGATTGTCCACCCTTGATTGAATTTTATAGTCAAATTTAATTCTTTCATCAATGCGCGAAAGGCATCCTGAATTGGCTTATCCTTTAAAAATAAATATAACCAATTTTATCTATGTGTTATTATGTGATTAATAATGTTATTTTATGGTCAAAAAGATTCTTATTTATATTTACCTTTTTCGGATCTTTTGCGTACACAGCTACAATTTCATCATCGTACTGCTCAGGCATTAGGTAACTTACTTCTGATTTTTTTAAATTAAATGCTAAAAATGCCATTGAAAATTTAGTATTGTATTACTATTAAAAAAAAAAATTTTTTTTAGAAGGAAAACTAACATTCTTTAAAATTCCCAAAATTCCCATAAAATTTGACATCGTCGAGTGGAT
Source organism: Diversispora epigaea (assembly GCA_003547095.1). Classification (NCBI taxonomy): domain Eukaryota; kingdom Fungi; phylum Glomeromycota; class Glomeromycetes; order Diversisporales; family Diversisporaceae; genus Diversispora; species Diversispora epigaea. The sequence goes on along the minus strand of PQFF01000451.1, from coordinate 32,578 downwards.
TTTGATCCCCTTTACCATAATTAATCTTAAATCTATGTATAATAATATCGTCTTCTGAAATAGACTCGTTACCAATTTTATGACGAATTATTTCTGATTTGTTGAAATTCGTCTGCAATAAAAATATTATCAACCGTCGATAAAAAAAAAATCAAGCAAACATCATATTATTAAGATAACAGATAAGATGAATATATAACCTCTTTTAAATTGGAACGATATTCTCGTGGAATTAAACATTCATCAACGAATTTGTATAATTTTCGATGTCGTATTTTCTTTATAATTTCTTGAGATTTGTTTAGGCTCTGCGAATATACAGTAATCAATAATAAAAATCATATAAATCAACTACAATCAACTTTATAAGGGTGCATTTATAGAGAGGATAAATTTAATAAGTGTTATAATGTATGGGACTTGGAGCATATTTAGAGAGAGGGTACACTTATAGAGGATGCATTTATAGAGAGTTAACTGTATTCCGAAAAAAAAAAAATCTTGACAATTAGTTCACTTACCGGATCTTGCATATATTCGATAGCGTTTAAAGTGTTATCACTTAGCTTGAGAAATTCATCCCCATCATTTATTGCATCTGTAATTTTAAGTACATGATTTGCTTCACAAAGAGCATCAGCTACCATAAAATCCAATGCCTTGCCTGTTAAAAAAGAAATTTTTCAATAATTAATAAAATTATTACTCGGTGTGACTTGGTAAAGAAAAAAAAAATTTAATTAATTGTCGTCAACTTACTAACACGATGATTGTAGATTCTAGCGTGTAAAGAAAAACGAGTATGAAACATTTCGGAAATGTTCAAATATTCTTTATGTTGATATGCAATTTGATCCTCAATTACATGTGAGAATTTCATGAGACGAGAAAATTCAAACTTGGATTTCATTCCCAAGTGATAACAATCCCTCTCGAGGTAATCAAATTTATCAACATCGATCGAATTACGTTTATTTGCAACGATATCAAAAATAAAATTTTTTTTACTATATTACATAAGTATTATATAATTAATATAAACATACCATTAAACAGGCAGGCGGAACAACAAACAGGACAAACAGGTAAACAAATAATAACATTTTTCGTTAATATATACTTTTGTGTGGCATCACCAGTAATAAGATCTCTAATGATTTTGTAATCATTATCGTCAATATCGGCATCATTTTTGCCATTTTCATCCGTAACACATTTAAACATGCGCTCAAACATCATCTTTGAACCTTCCTCGTGTTTCCATTGGTTCCCCCTAGAGAAGAGAGTTTTCGATAATTAAAATTCATTATTGGATTATATGACAATTTAAATTTTGTCATACGTAAGTTTCGGCATAACGTGATCTTCAAACACAGTGCTAAAAGGTCCATGTCCTGAAAATTAAAAATTGGCTATCAATTTTTTTTTTTTTTTTTTAAACTCTACTCAATTTAAAAACATGCTTACCTAAATCATGACATAATGCAGCCAAAGTCACACATTTAACGTCATCGGAAGTAATTTGTTCGAGCTTTTGTTCATCAAAAAATTTCTTTGCCCAAGAATTGGCGAGATAAGCCGTTCCTTTATGATAATATCAATAATAACAAATGATTGAGTGATNCTTTTGTGTGGCATCACCAGTAATAAGATCTCTAATGATTTTGTAATCATTATCGTCAATATCGGCATCATTTTTGCCATTTTCATCCGTAACACATTTAAACATGCGCTCAAACATCATCTTTGAACCTTCCTCGTGTTTCCATTGGTTCCCCCTAGAGAAGAGAGTTTTCGATAATTAAAATTCATTATTGGATTATATGACAATTTAAATTTTGTCATACGTAAGTTTCGGCATAACGTGATCTTCAAACACAGTGCTAAAAGGTCCATGTCCTGAAAATTAAAAATTGGCTATCAATTTTTTTTTTTTTTTTTTAAACTCTACTCAATTTAAAAACATGCTTACCTAAATCATGACATAATGCAGCCAAAGTCACACATTTAACGTCATCGGAAGTAATTTGTTCGAGCTTTTGTTCATCAAAAAATTTCTTTGCCCAAGAATTGGCGAGATAAGCCGTTCCTTTATGATAATATCAATAATAACAAATGATTGAGTGATAAAAAATTTAAACATCAGAAGATGAGTCAATAAAAGTAATTATACCTAAACCATGTTCAAATCTATTATGGGATGCTCCAGGGAACACATAATAAATAGTTCCAAGTTGTTTTATGTCTCTCAATCTTTGAAATTGCTGGGTGTCTATAAAATTTAAAGCCCAATCCTCGAATTTAATAAATCCCTAATTATTTTAATTATTTTATTTTTATTTTAATTATTTTTATTTTAATTATTTTTATTTTAATTATTTTATTTTTATTTTAATTTTAATTATTTTATTTTAATATTTTAATTATTTTATTTTAATATTTTAATTATTTTATTTTAAACATTGTAGACATAATTAATAAAATAATAGTATTACAAACAATAAAACTTCAATTTGACAATCAATATTTATATAACAATGCAATGATTAAAATATTACATGAATTGGGTCGTTAAAAATTTTCGATGGAAATTCATCATCAGAGCGAGTAATGAAATTCACATTTTGTTGAGAGAACATTTTCAAATAATGACGGGAAGGAAAATTATTTCTAAAATGACATGTTTATTAAATATTGAGGCTCATTTAAATAAAAATAAGGAAATCTCGATTCACATGATTTATGCTGAAAACGACTATAATGGTATAATGGATTGACAGTTTAAAAAAGAATAAATGATTCTAGATATTTGAAAAGAAACAATTTGATTATGTAGCTCATGGAAACGTGTTCATCTCATTAACTCTTCAATATATTCATTCTACATTAACATTTAAATTACGTATTATCTTTATCGCTTCGAGTCTATAGAAACTTTAGTATAATCAAGTATAAAAAAGTTTGTTTTAATGTTACATAATATTTCTAGGCAATTACCAATTAATTAAAGATACTGGGCGTCGGTGTTTATTTATTTTATTTATATAAATACTGTAACTATATTAGCATTAAACTATTTTATGTAACAGTAACAGTAACAGTAACCTAAATATTCTAAAAAACATGAAACAAAAATTTTCAAAAACATTTAACCTTATTTGTTATGTTTTGCTTAAAAAGGAGAAAAGGATGGAAAAAATTTCCTATTCGCTCCAATTCAAGTTTACTGATGCTCCAATTATAAAAAATTTGTCAAAAGAATGAGCCAACGATCAACGTTGATTAACCAACTTTGAACCGCGTAACATTTGATACATGATATAAAATAGTTACACGAAAGATTTTTAATTTTCTAAATTATCTATATAATAATGGATCTTTCTTTTTTTCTTTTCATTAATAATTTTTGGTTTTCGCAAGTATAAACCTAAATTCACTCACCTTTAATTATAGAAACGAACAAACAAAATCATTATATGGTTTATGGTTTTTATCATACATTGTTCATTCATTCATTTTAATTCATTCTATATTTACTCACTCTCTCACTCATATTCACTCACTTTATCCATCTTAAAAATCATCAAATTCATAAATTCATCCATTAAATTCATTCCTACATCATTTCTTTCGTTCAGAAAATTAATATTTCCTAAATATGTATGCTATTCCATCAAAAGAAATCATGGTGTTCGTTTTATTATTGTACATTCTTATTCTGCTTTTTGGAACCATCGGTTTAGCGGTTTTATTTAGTTTTCTTGAAGCACTAATTACCAAATTGATTGAATTAAACGATCTTCATATAGGCACATTAGAAGTAGATTATAAAAATTTAATCTCACCAAATAGTGCATATTTCATCTCCATGTGACGAAGGGTTTAGAATCGATTTCAAAATTTTATCACATATAACATATAACATTACATTATTTCATTATTTCATCATTTAGTAAATACCATTTTTTGCATACATAACATATCTTGTAATTATTATCATCTGTGTTACACTAAATAATTTGAATACTTTTTACAATGATGAACATTCTAATATGTATTCTTGTGTGTTATTAAAGTTGCATAATAATAAAAGAATTTATTTTAATGTTTCACATATTAAATAATTTTTAAGGTCACGTTTTCTAAAAATACATATTTTTATTGATAATTAACATTGATTTAAAATTTATAAGAGGATTACCTCATTGAATCGTTTCCATTAAATATATTTTAATATATAATTTTATTTAATGGAATATTTGTTACAAAACTTTTGTTAATACGATATGTCAAAAGATGTCAAATTTTAATTACCACATTATTATGCCCGTCCACAATAGGTAAATCTTTAAAACCTAATTTAATTATCAAAAGATATTTACTTTCACAAAACCATTGAGTCTAAGATTTTATCTAATTAGTTACTTTATAATGTCCGTTATTAAAGTTTATGTAAAAATCATGAAGTTCTGATAATATAATTATTTTGAAGCATAGGATTTCATTCTCTTCCAAAAAATATATACGCTGAGAATTGAGAGATCAAGAATTTTAAGAGTAGCAGATGATGAAAAATTATGGTTTCTTTTGATATTCTCAGCTGAGGCTTTCATTTGTTTTAGCTGGAACAGGAGTAGAATTAACAAAACCGACGAAAAAATCAAACTGAAAATTTCTTGATCAATTATTGATTCTTTTAATTGGTCATAGATTATGAGAGGGAAGAAAAAAAAAGTCCTTTTTTATAAGTTGAATAAAAAAAATAAAATAAAATATTTACAAAAATTCACAGAAACTTTTATTTACAAATAATAATAAATGACCTTTATGCTCGAAAATATCAATGGAAAATAGTGTTTACATATTGGTGAACTTTAAAAAAATGTAATAGTCATCTACACTTGAATAGTTTTCCAAAACCAACATTGTTTCTAATTTTGTTTAAATGATTTTTTTACATCTCTTTTAGGTTTCATTAAAATAGGATGTAAATTCTTTAACTTTATGAAATATAAAAAGACTTATGGTTAATCATATTCGGTAAATATGAATTTCCGAAATTCTGTATCGCATCTTTCTTTTTTTATCTTCAAATAAAATAAATAATTTATTAAAAGAAGTTATCAAAGGCCGAGTTGCAAGATTCCAGTATCCAACAATTTTATAGTAATTGAATCCTCGATGAATAATAATTTTTTTTTTGTATTCTAAGAAATTTATTCTAAACTTTGTTATAATAAGAAAAAAAAAAGAAAAAAAATCAGGGAAGAAAAGCAACCTCATAAACTAAATAATCTAAAAATATTAGAATTTATGTCGTTATTTTAACAATATACACAATAGATAAACTCTTTCCTATAAACTTAATAATGATTACAATTGTTGGCTTTACTGATACTAGAGAATAGTTAAAGGAAACAATGAAGGATAAAGAAACGAAAGAAAAAAGAATTGATTATATCGCAATATCAAAAATTTTTATACCTCATTTTTTTTTTGGTTTCTAGGTTGAGGTAAAAGTCACACATGAAATTTAATATAATTTTTATATATCTTTGAATCAATGAACAACCAAAAAAATATTAAGATATATTATTTATTATAGAACTTTATTAGTTATATCGAAATTTGTTGTCAGCATACAAATAAAAATTAAAAAAATATTATATATTTGTTATATCATTAATATCGTATAAAAACTAAGAACCATAACATATTACCAATTTGGATTTATCATAAATATACGTGTTCTAAGTTTAACTACAAAAAAAAATGATCGGAGAAACCTGCTTTCGTTAAATAATCGAGTTTAAATTTTTCCGCGATTCACCGAAATCCGTGACTCCATAATCTCCATCATTAAGCTTAATATCATCTAAGAAAAATTCATGGACAACACCAAAAGACGCGAAAAATTCAGATGATGAAATAAATCCAATGGATAAGATTCCATTATATTTAAAGACATGTGTTCAGGAAGAGTAACAGCACGATAAAAATTAATGACTCTTTTCACATTCTCAGCTGGAAATCGAATGAAACTTCTTTCATTTGCTTTAGCGTAGCATCAACAAATCAGACGACGAGAATGACGAGGAAAGCAAAAGCAAAATTTTGATGGTTTAACTAAAAACTTAATATAAAATATTCATCACAAACAATAGAGGGAAAATAATCCTTTTTCTTAGAATAAGCATAAATAATGTTATTTCTTTTTTAAGATCCAGAATAAAATATTTATAAATATTGACAGACTGGATTAATAGTATGTATTTTATGTTATAAAACGACTCGAACAAATTTGACAAAATACATTAGTATAATTTAATATAGCATTTATGTTAAAAGTTCGTCAGCCATGTGACATATAATTAATAATATATCTTATAACTATGATAGACTTTTTGAATTTTATTATTATTTTGAAAGAATTGATTATAGATAATAAAGAAGAAATATTATATAGTTTTATTATAAATGAAATGTAAAATTAAACGTCTATCTAATTTCTGACCAAAAATTTATATAGAACATTATTAGAAATGTCAAAATTTGTTGCTAGCATACAAATACAAATTAAAAATATATATTGTTATTATTATATAGCGAACTACTACTATAAGAAGTTTAATAAAAAGTATCACGATTAATGTGGACAGTCGAGACCACAACCTAAAAGAAAGAATTGTGCGCAAACAAGTCCATGAACTTTAACTTTCACCGAGAGACCTAAGAGTTCTATCCCCAAAAACAAAGATTTTTCAATTTTAAGGAATACCCCAAGTTCACCTAATATCGTGACTACAATATCTCCTTTTTTAACTACAAATCCGCCGACGAGAATTTCAATTTGAAGAAGTTCCGGAACCAAAATAGTCCCCGGTAACGTACAAATTGTGATGCAAAAGAATTCATCCTCTTCATAGAAAAATGCGCCAATTTTAACCAAGCAACCAAAAATATCAAAAAATTCTTGAAGAGTATTACACTCATGATGAGAAGTAAAACCTCTTTTCACATTCTTGGCTGGAAATGGAATGAGATCCCTTTCAGCTGGAACAGGGGTAGCATCGACCAAACCAACGAAAATCAAGCTGAGAATAACGAGGAAAGCAAAAGCAAATTTGGTAGATTTCTCAAATAACATGATTCGAGATTTTTTAGAGATTTGTCAAGAAAAGTGAATTTGTAAAGAAAGTGGATTTTATTATGATTCTTTTTATTTGAAAGAATTGGTTCTGGATGAGAGAGAAGAAAAAAAAGCGTCCCTTTTATAAGAATTTGAATCGAATTTGAATAATATAAAATACTTATAATAAATATGAATTCACAGAAACTTTTATTTAATCGAAGTTCTTTTCTCAGAATAAGTTTCTCTGTGTAAATAATCTATATAATGTTATTTCTTTTCTAATTTTTTTCTGCTCATTTATGCCTGCTAATTTATGGCTAAAAAAAGATCTAAATAAATCTATGATCTTTCCTCAAACCTTTTTTTTACGATTAATATTGACTATTTGAAAAAAAGTAACACGGGTGTTAAATAAATATGAATTACATAGAAACTTTTATTTTTTAAAAAAAACATAAAGGTAACATCGAGAAATCGAACTTTATGAACGATTGTGAACAAATGAGTTGATTGATATTTACAATTATTTAAAATATTTTTAAGGGTCACTTAATTTGTTTTCATTGAAAATATTACAGTAATAAAATTTAATTGGTCAAGGATATAACTATGATCGGCAAATTCTATCTTAATAATCCAAAAATAAGTACTTTGTATGCATTATTTTTCGTAAATTTAAACAATCTTTATAAGATTTAATAAGATTTAAAGCTTGCTTGATTTGTAAAATATTTTTTGAATTACTTCTTTTTTTAAAAAAAAAATTCTATTAATATATTTTTAAGTGTTTATATATTAATTTTGGGACTAACTAATACTTTTATTAAACAAAAAAAAATAGTTACTTGGCAATGTAAAAATTATATTAAATACTTGAATAAAAAAATTCGCCATGCCAATCATTTTTCCTTGTTAAGTGGCGGATCGTCAATTAAGTGTAAGGGGTAAAATTATACAAATCAGAATAACGTAACATTAAGCTGGATAAAATGTCCAATCGAAGGAAAAACATTTTTTTATGTAGCAATAACTAAAAAGTATCACGATTTTGAACAGCCTAGATTAAGAAATCCATTAATTTTAATTTTCAACAAGAGACACAAGAGAAGTTCGTGATTCCACATACTCCTTGATCAATTTTAAGATTACCTAACCAAAATTTCATAGAACCCAAAGGATACCCTGGTCCTGTACAAACTGAAATAGCATTCGTTCTCTATAGTAAGAATTAACCTCATTAAAAATTTCATGCCAAGGATATCACAAAGGTCAAGAATAGTAAGACAATTCCACATTCTCAGCTGGAAATGAAATGAGACCGGTTTCATTTGTTTTAGCTAGAACAGGGGTAGCATCAACCAAATCAATCTGAGAATAGTGAGGAAAGCAAAAGCAAATTTGGTAGATTTCTTAAATAACATGATTCGAGATTTTTAGATATTTGTCAAGAAAGTGAATTTTATTATTAATCTTTTAACCTTTCTTTTTTATTTGAAAGATTTGGTTCTGGGAAAAAAAATCTTTATAATAAATATGAATTCGCAGAAACTTTTATTTACATTGCCAAACCATAGTTCTTTTTTTCAGAATAAGCTTCTCGTGTAAATAATATACATAATGTTACTGCTCGGCTATGCCTAAAAAAAGATCAATCTTTTTTATTTATATTTACGTGGACCGTGTAAAAAAAGTAACAGGGGTGTTAAATAAATATGTATCACAGAAACTTTTATTTGCAAAATCGAAGAAAAGAACTTTTATAACAAATGAGTTGCTATTTAATTTGTTTTCATTGAATACAAAATTTAAGTGTTAGGGTAAATTATATATTAAAAAAAAAATGCTTTGTGACAGAATAACGAACGAAATTAGCTTGATATTTCACCAAACCGTTCAAGAGCATGACATTATTCAATAAAAAAAAATTCGAAGAAAAAATAATTTTCATTATAGCAACTGTAGATTTGAACTTACATATATACAGTAGTGCCATTCTTACACAGATTGCGACTTAAATATAGCATTTATGTTAAAAGATTCGTTATAATTATCAAATAAATAACCACAAGATTGAATTTATTTTTGCAAACCAAAAGATTATATGCATCTTTTGCTATAAAATGAAATCCATAAATTATATGGAGACATGTATTAAAGATGCAAAAATTAAAAAAGTATCTTATATTGGTAAATATACTGCAACATATTATCAAGAATATGGACTATCAAGTATTTATGCAAAAGCAGCAGAGGGTTCTTTATCAATCAATCAATACTTTACACAAGCAAAATCAGAAAATTTGGGAGAGATGAAAACGATATTTCAGAATCAGAAAAATCAGAAGAAAATTTAAACAAAAAAAAGTTTTTCAGCTTAGATTATGAATTTTTTTATTAACAGAAAAGAAATATGTAAGAATGCAGCATCTGAGTTGGCAAAAAAAGTTTTGACAAGGAACTACCGTAATATGCGGCCCAAAAGACCCGGGTATGTTACACCCCACTACCTGAAAACATAAATTGTACCCGGGGGTACTTTGCATGGGAAAGAATATTATAACTATATAAATTTACTATTTAAAGATATAAAATATCATACACAAATCATGATTATCCTATAAGACACAAGTATACATTAAAATATATTGAAAATTTACAAATTTTTATATAAGGGTACATTTCATGGGGGGTACTTTGCCCGGGCGGATATTTTGGGCCGCATATTACGGTAGTTTTGAGTTTAGTGAGTTTATAAATTTTCTAATATATATGTATGTACTTGTAGAATCTACGATACGCTTATCAAAAATGAATCTCTTAGTTTGAGTGTCATCTGATTCGTTTGATGATTTTAGCCAATCACATACATGAGATGATAACCAATTAAAGAGAAATTATTATACTTAAATTTTATTTCCGCGTGTCAAATAGCAAAAGAAGTCAACCCTTTATGACGTTCCAACTTTAGATCGTCTAATGTTAGCAGAATTAACAGATCAGATTCAAGTAGTTTGAGAGTAGAATAATAATAGTACAATTTATAATCGAGTGCCACTGTCTCCACTACCCCAATTACATTGAATCAAAGGTAAATAAATATTGCAACTGATACTTCTCGTCTAATTTTTGCCTAACTAGAGCCGTTTCTTTGTACCATTAGCACTTATGTTGTTCATAAGCCTGATAAAGAATTATCAAAGTTCCGCCGATTATGGTGGGAAGATGGCAACATACACCCACAAGCGAAATGGGAAGAGGCTGAGTAAGTTCCATCATGCTTAATCTGATGTTAACTAATATTTTACGAACTAGTAACTCATATAAACCAATTTCGCTGATTACGTAAGGCTTCCCTACATTATCGCTGAGGGAATCACACTAGAGGAGTATGAAGAACGCACAGACAAGTTTAACGTCCGCGGCCTTTGGAAAAAGTCATCATTTATGAACTTCCATCAAAGTACTATGAAACTTTTATTAGTTCGATCACTAAGTTCCTTAATCAGAGTTGGAGTTCTGCTGACTTTACTGATGCCAGTATCGGAGGTTGGTGCAATTAGTAACTATTAATTCATTAACTGTTTCAACCTTATGTTTGTAATATTAGATAATCTTTGTTTTCCTTAACTGACAATTCAGAAAAAGAAGCCGATGCATGTTTTCGCCCTTCAAAACCCCCAGTGCGATCACCAAACGGGAACGATGGAGAGGCACCTTCTTTATATTTGTTTTAAACTCTTCAGCACAGAGTTTCATATTTTTCATGATTTCAGAAAGAACCTTGGCCAAATATTGTCGTTGAAGTTGCGTATTCTGAAAGCGAACAACATGTCCTGGAAAAGGTGAATAATTATTGGTTACGTAATCATAGTCGTGTCCATGACGCAATAGTCATTAAGATCGATCCAGTTTCTGAGAAGTTCGAACCGCCTACACGCATGCAGGTAAGTTATATTCATGTGGCATTCCAATGTTTGCGTCATTCTAAAGAATTTAATCAATTATAGGCATGGCACTTTTGCATCAGTGACAAACCAGGTAGAAACAGAGATATCCCATATCGAACTTATGTAATGTCATCAACAAAAAATTATTTCTTTTTTTAATCAATTTGTTAAAATTTCTAACGTGATGTTTAATTATTAGTTTGAATTCGGTACCCACGACGAACATGAAAATCCGACAAATATTCAACAAGGCCAATGTGTTATCAAAATTTCTCTGAGTTGTTGTATCATGATGTTACAATTCACCGACGACTTCACCCTGATCCAATTATATTGGATTCTTGGAATCCGAACCGAATTCCTCCGTATGTATCGACCAGATAAAGAAAAGATCATATGAATATCGTGCGCTATGTGACAAAATATAGAATTTATAGAATTTATTAAGATTGTTGTAGCAATAAATGAGCTTTTTTCATATGTATATGAGCAATAATGGAGTAATTAGTTTAGTTTTAAATATTTATTCTATTGGGTAATAGTAATAAAAAATTCTTTAGCCAATGTATTACATGTACGCTATTAACCGGTTATAGCACTTTCTTCGAAAGATATAACAATAAAAATATTATTTATTTCGTGTTTCGTAATATATTGATCATATCGTGACTATGAAATGAATTTATCACAACCAACTTATCATTTCGGAAAAAAATAAGTTACACTACTAGTTTCTTTTTTATATCTTTTATATAACTTTGGACAAATCTCATACCTGGCATTATAGTAAATTTAGCTTGCCACTCCAAATATTCAGGGGTTAAGTCTCTACGAGTCTTTGATTCTGTGCTCTGCTCATTCATGTTACTGTTTTATATGATCGCGAATTGATTTAAATTAGACATTGACTTTTTCGTATCAATTGCAGAAAACAATTAAGTTCTAATATACACAAATTCCAGGTTTCATTAGTTATACTAAAGGCTTCGTTATTTTATCGTTTGGCGGTATAAATCATGCAAAACATCCTATATATGAACCTTTGTAGGTTTTTCCCCGCTATTTAGATCATAATAATATCCTGCATCATCGTCAGAATACGTTACACTCATAGCATCGTCATCAGAGAAATTTTCTGGCTCATCGTCGGATAAAGCAGTAATTAAAGAATATGATTTATTTACATTGGCTTTTGTATCTTGGGACTTTGTCTCTTCAGGTGATATATTTACCTGAATTTCTGGTGAAGCTTTTTCAGGCAATACACTTACCTCAGCTTCAGATGAATCGGAAAAGTGAGATTCAGTAGACATACTTACCTTGGTCTCGGTAAAGATTTAACTTCCTCAATTATCTTATCTCCTGAATTAGAGGTATGAATCAATGGAATAGAAGAAGTGGTTGTAATGCTTTCGTCTGTTTCTGAATTTTGATCGTTCTCTTTTTTGCTAGAATTTTCATTATCATCATGTTCTGAAATTTCAGTCACATGATTTGAAAGACCCGAGGTCGTCGAAATTTCTGTGGAAGAATTGTCATGATTGCTAGAGAAATAGTCAATAACCTTTTGAAGTTCTTCGTTAGTAAATTTTGAGATAGAATTCGCACTAAAAGTTTTAATATATTGAATCTTATCTGTTCCTATTTTTTCGAATAAATTAAAGATTTTTATAGCTCTCTGAGTTTGCTTACATAAATTTTCCCGCTTAGTATTGGGAAGTTGTTCTATAATAAAGTCGTAGACCAGACCTTTTGCTTTTTTCTCGCCAATGTTATATTTGATCATAAAATATCTAACTAAATCTTTGAATTCTTTGGCGTATAAATGTCAACATAATATTTCTGCTTGATTGGCTTTTATTGCGTTTTCTTCGGCGTTACATGCTTTTTGATATAAATTGATAATCCGAAGTCTCACGAAGTGAAAATGCATCATCTGTAATACATTGACCTGAAGACAAATTATCATTTGCTTGATTTTTTTCGAAAGATATTTCCTGTATTAATGCTTCTATTTACGTGAATCATTGGATGAAATATTATGGAATGTAGGAAGTGAACCCTGATTGTTAATGGTTTCAGTATCGCATAATAATTCTGAAGAAATATCTTAGGATATAAGCTTTTTTTCCCGGTTCCTCTCTCTCATTATATTACTAACCCTTTCTACAAAATCAAGGGTCTCAGCTGAATCATCAACATCTTCTAGCAATTTAGTTGAGTTAAACTTGAGACTTCGTCTCTTTAGATTGGGCTAGGTTATGTTTAGACGAGAGAACAGGAGAATTATCGGAATTTGAAGTATTATTAGATACATCAGATGCCAGAGCATCCTCATTTTGCAAGACTGTCTGGGAGGCTAGGAGATACAGAACATTGGCTATTCGTATCCTGACATATATCTGTTCAGATGTATTATCAGAATTTGAAATGTCGTTAGCTATATCAGATGCAGGAGTATCATTAGAATTTCCTGTCTCAGTAGGGACAGTATTAACCGAAGATTGTTTAATTTCTTTAATTTCACCATCTAACTTTGCTATATGGATAGTCTTTTCTTTATCGTTCTGCTCTAGATTCATGAACCTAACTTCATATTTTTTCAAAGTTTGTTTTAATTCGATATTCTCAGCCTCGATCTCAGAATACTTTTTTCTAAGTTGCTCAGCTACAAGCTTAAAATTTTGTTCTTCTATTGAATTGTTTAAAGATTGTGTGTTTGACATTTTTATATATATACGGATATATTCAATTCTTTATCGTAGGGAAATATAGATTCACATGATGAAATTTTAGCGTCACTGAAAAATGCCAAGAAATTTCACAGATCTAAATTTGCCAAGAAAAATCGTTATCAATATAAAATGAATCCTGAAATAGTAAATACGATTAATTATACGAATAATGATGCAACTATATAGCCACTGTGTGACTGCCTTCGGCAAGTAAAAAGCGTGCAATTTATTAGTTAAATACCCATGCTTCTCACGAAAAAATAACACATGATACATTGTACGTTCCTCTAACCGAAAATCTTTATTAATAAATATACGATAAAAATACATGGTAAAAATACAGATAAAAGGTCGGATAAAAATACGTGAACCTATGAAAAAAATAAGTATATCCTAAATATGCAGTCCGAAATTGATTTATTGAGACGGCAAATTGTTACCTTACAAACTGAACTTGTATATAAAGAGCAGATTCAAAAAATGCAATCTGAAATCGATTCATTTAAAGTACAAATTAATAAGATAACAAGTAAAAATAATGAAGATTATATACTTGACGATACAAATCAGCAGTTATCTCCAATTTATCCTGACTATATTCAATTCATAATTAATTATATTTTACCATGGGCTGAAAATAAAATTGATCAAGTTAGTACAATGAATTTGTATCAAGAATATCTTACTTAGTGTAAGTCTAATAATTAAAATCTATTAACTAACAGAATTCTAGGAAAAAAGTTTGCACAAATTGATATCAACCGAATTCAAGTGCGAATAGGTGGTGGAAAACGAGAATGGCAATATGTTCTTGATCGATTTAAGATTATGAACAAAATACATGAATTATTTGATAATGAAGCAAAATAAGTAATTACAACTTGTAATTGATTCTGTTCCCACAAATAACGACATACAATTGAATGTATCGTCAGATATTTTTTTGCCCATGTGACATAGCTAATAGGGAATAACCTAAATCGCCTGTGAGGCCGTCATATCCTATCTCGGAGAGCACCCCACATTGAATATAATTATTATTCAGATATATAAATTTTGATATCGAATTTAAAATTCTAGAAGCTTCAAAATATCATATAGAGTAGTTACGTGGGGATCGTCTTAACCTAAATCGGAGATTACCTTACATTTAAAATCAACCAAGAACATTACAAAAGTTCACATGTAGCTAACTTTATAAGATCGGCCACATTAACCTTCGAGTGTGGCTTAAACACATTACACGCCACACACCTGAGTGGTCATAACCTAAACTAAGTGGGTATAACATAATTATGTTATACCCTTTTATGAAGGAAGTTTCTCATTAAGAAAATTCTGAAAATACATTTAGTTTGGAATTTGTGATTTTTTCTAGATACCTGTTTCTTTATTTTTTCTGTTTCCTGTGTGTGGCCAGATCTATAAAATGCACCACCTTCGAGTGTGGCCAGAATTATGAAATAGGCCACATACATAACCTAAACTAAGCGGCCATAACATAATTATGTTATGGTCGCTTCACAAAAACCAGAATTGGAAACAGTAATTGAAGAGGCAATATACAAATGTATTTTTTATCCCAAATATTATTGAGTTAAATTTTATTGAGATGTTTTGGGGCAGCAAAAAGATATACACATTTCAGGAAAACTTACTGTATTTGCAGAAAAAAAATAATAAATAATAAATAATAAATTGTTCAATATATAAAAATTTATATTATCCAATTTATTTATCTCTTCAAGAGCTATTCAATTTATTAAATTCTACCTTTTATAGAGGTATACAAATGGGATATATAATTAAATATAGAATTTATGTTAAAAGATTCGTTGCCCATGTAACATATAATTGATAATCAAAAAAATAGCAATGAAAACCGAGACTGAGAATTTATTTTCCTCTTTAATTTGAAAGAATTGATTATAGATAACAAAGGGAGGTTTTTTATGTAGCTTTATTATAAATGAAATGTAAAATTACCATTAAAATAATAATAAAAAAATATTACGATGTTATATAGAATATTATTAGAAATTTCAAAAATTGTTACTAGCGTACAAATACAAATTAAATAATATTATCGTTATGTTATATCATTAATATATTGTGAACTATAATAATTGAATAACTAAAAAATGTTACGATATTTGACAGTCCGCACAACTTTGAAGAGGGTATTGTGAGTAAACCAATCTATTAATTTTAATTTTCACTGGGAGACCTAATACCAAAAGCTTGACGCCTTTAATTATTACCCCAATTTCACCCATCATCGTGACTGCATATTCAAAGGCTTTAATTACCAAATCGCCTGGTCCTGTACAAATTGTGACGTAATTTAATCCATTCTGTTGAAAGTAAAATGCGCCAATTTTAACCACGTAACCAAAAAGATTAAAAAATTCAAAGAGTAAGAGTATTATGTTGAATAAGATCTCTTCTCACATTCTTGGCTGGAAATGGAATGAGATCACTTTCATTTGTTTCATCTGGAACAGGGGCAGCATCAACCAAACCAACGAAAATCAAGCTGAAAATAACGAGGAAAGCAAAAGCAAATTTGNTTATGTTATATCATTAATATATTGTGAACTATAATAATTGAATAACTAAAAAATGTTACGATATTTGACAGTCCGCACAACTTTGAAGAGGGTATTGTGAGTAAACCAATCTATTAATTTTAATTTTCACTGGGAGACCTAATACCAAAAGCTTGACGCCTTTAATTATTACCCCAATTTCACCCA
This sequence comes from Diversispora epigaea, assembly GCA_003547095.1. Lineage (NCBI taxonomy): Eukaryota > Fungi > Glomeromycota > Glomeromycetes > Diversisporales > Diversisporaceae > Diversispora > Diversispora epigaea. The sequence goes on along the minus strand of PQFF01000451.1, from coordinate 16,008 downwards.
TCATCGTGACTGCATATTCAAAGGCTTTAATTACCAAATCGCCTGGTCCTGTACAAATTGTGACGTAATTTAATCCATTCTGTTGAAAGTAAAATGCGCCAATTTTAACCACGTAACCAAAAAGATTAAAAAATTCAAAGAGTAAGAGTATTATGTTGAATAAGATCTCTTCTCACATTCTTGGCTGGAAATGGAATGAGATCACTTTCATTTGTTTCATCTGGAACAGGGGCAGCATCAACCAAACCAACGAAAATCAAGCTGAAAATAACGAGGAAAGCAAAAGCAAATTTGGTAGATTTCTCAAATAGCATGATTCGAGATTTTTAGAGATTTGTCAAGAAAAGTGAATTTGTAAAGAAAGTGGATTTTATTATAATTCTTTTTATTTGAAAGAATTGGTTCTGGATGAGAGAGAAGAAAAAAAAGCGTCCCTTTTATAAGAATTTGAATAATATAGTTTATTTCACAGAAACTTTTTATTTGCATTGCAAAAATCATAGTTCTTATTTCAGAATAAGCTTTGTGTAAATATAATATATAATATTATTTCCTTTCTAAATTTTCGCCTGCTCGTTTATGCCTAAAAAAAGATCAATCTTTTTTATTTATATTTACGTGGATCAATATTGACTATTTAACAAGTTCAAACATGTATAAAATAACTAGTAATTTGGGATGTCAGCTTTATTTTGCAATTTTTATGATTTTTAATTTTTTTTTGGCATATTTCAAATAATTACAAAAATCTTTTACTTAATTTGTAATAATATATTAATAATTTTTTGGTACATAATGAAATTCTCCATATATTTTCATAATAAAAATTAATAATAAATCTAAAGAAAATCCCAGAAGTAATGATTAATTTTAAAGTTTATTTAAAAAAATTATTGGAAAGAAATATGTGATAAAGAAATAGAATGATAGACTAGAAATAATATTACAAAAAAAAAGAAAAGCAAAGAAAATAAAGAAAATAAAGAAAATAAATAAAGAAAATAAAAAAATAAGAAAATAAAAAAATAAAGAAAACAAAAAAATAAAGAAAACAAAAAAATAAAGAAAATAAAAAAATAAAGAAAATAAAAAAATAAAGAAAATAAAAAATTAAAAAGGGAAATAATATAGAAATCGAAAGAGAAAGGGGAAAAGAAAACAACGAAATGGTAGGCTTAATAGAAAAACATACGGTACATAGTTATTAAAGATGGATTAGTGAATATAATATAAATCATAATTATAAATTCAGTAGATTTTGGGTCACCAGTTCCTAAGTTTAACTTGTGCAACAATGAGTCGAACGGATTGTTGGTAATTCTTCCAAGCCATCAAGGAAAAATTATTCCGGATTTTGTATATTTGCAGGAGCATATTGGACATAAATGAAGAAATAAATGAAAATGAATATTCAGCTAGTAATGACAACAAAACAATGACAACAGCAATGACAACAACAACAGTAATTATAATAATAATTACAACTGCAACAACAACAATAATAATAATAGTAACAATAATAATAATAATAATTACAATAACAATATTAATCACAATAACAATAATAACAGCAATAACAATAATAATAGCATCAACAACAACAACAATAATAATAGCAATAATTATAACGTTAATCATTTTCAGGTCTCATCTGAAGTTATTGCAAAAGTAACAGATGAGAATTTATTTCAAGATTTTAATATTTCGGCTTACTTACATGAAAGGTTGATCCTCTTCATGATAAAAGAAATAGTCTAAATTTTTCTGTTAATTTAAATGATTGCAGAATGGGACCAATGCTTAGTGATAAGTGGAAATTACTTCGTAAACTAGGTTATGGTTATTTTCTTGACTCTGTTGAAATTTGGGTCACTCCACTTGAAAATGAGTCCATGCCTAACAAACCCTTATACAAGGTGAAAGATGGTCCGCGGCCACAACAATTTAATAAAGACATCGATATTTCAAAAGTTCATGAGTACAAAAATAGCATCGGTGCATCAATTAGTAGAGATCCCGGGGTTATATTAAACCAAGGTATAACAAATGGACATGAAATTAAGTCAGCAACAAAGGAATGGGAATTGACAGTTTATGGCAGTGGTAGAACTGGATTGCGCTGGAGATATAAATATGCTGCTGAAAACCTTCACAAAAATTTTGACCGTAGAGGAAATTTTGCTCCTGGAAAACATTCCTGTCACTGGGAAACCTTAGAATCAATGAGTGGATTTAATATTACTATTATTCAAGTGATATGCTGCAAAATTACTGATGGCTGGCGAAAGTTGAAACCAAATACAAAATCAAACTTGATGAAACTATGTCCCAAGATGTCTCATACTCTTGAAATAACTTTTAATAGTCTTGAAAACTTTAATGAAAATTTCGAAAATCTTATAAAATTTAAAGAATGTCATGAAGATCTTATTAATGTTACTTTAGAAAAAAATGCTTCGCCCCAAATAGAAGATCCAAAAAATTCAAGCTTGGGAGAGACTAACATTGGGCGCTCGATCAAAATCTAATTTTTTTTGGGGTCACTACTTTGTTATATTTCTTTTTATAAGTTTGCATCTATTTATTATAAATTAATCAACTTATATTATATTTATTTTTTTTTTTTGTAAATTTGTGATTTTATTTATTTTCTTTTATATTTGTCATATTTTATTTATATCTTTTTCTGTCCAATTAATAATTTTAAGTATGAAAAACTCATATAATTAATCTAAAAGACAATTTTATGATAGAGAATATTCATAAGGTAAATATGTATTGTACGAAAAACGAAATTCTTTTAAATAAATATTTTACTTTAAATATTTTCATCATAAAAAAAATACTTATGTAATAAAATTTGCGAATAGTAGTATATGAATCGAAGATAAATCTTTTGTTTCTTCTAATACGCGGTTGTTGTTGTTGTGGAGATTATTGTTATTATTATTTTTGATTCTACTATTTGCTCTGAAGAAATGCTATTTTTTTGTTGATGGGATAGAAACTATTTTAAGAATACAAAATATTTTTCGAAGATCCTTTGATGCATTGTATGATAAGCTCTGTAGACCAAGTTTAACCAGCTTGCGAGCAAGACACAAATACCCGATTTTAGTATGGACAGTTTGACTTCAAACCAATTTATAGACTTTTCTTCATCGGTAATTATGTGTCCCTTCCTCAAATAAAATCTTATTAGGCCCTCCCGCAGCATAATCATATAAAATTCATGATGTCCTTCAAATACTTTTTATTATAAACTAGATGATTTGGATATGTCGACTCCGTCGCCGCCGCGGAATTAAAATTTATACATATGTTGATTATGTAATTTATTAATGTTCAAATACAATTAAATTAAAATAAAAGGTTTTAAATAAACTTTAATGTAATGTTTAAATATATTGATTGTGAGATTAAGATTTATACAAATGATTGGTTGTATTATTTATTAATATGAATAAATAATAAATATTTGAACCAAGAATTTTATTCAATTCATATGACCTTATATTTAATAATTCAAAGAAAAATGAAAAAAGGAAATGATATTTATCATCAAAAAAAAAATTTTGAATCTCGTTTATATTTTAAAAATTGTTACAATAACTAGCCATTTATTTTTTTTTTGAGTATCCACTACATGAATAAGATTGGAATTAAAAATTAAATTTTTTTTTTAATAAAAAATCGCTTATATTTATTTTTGATAATCACTATAAAAATAAAAATAGTAAGCGATAGTAAAAAAATAATTTTTTTTTACTAATTAGAGATAATTATTAGAGATAATTAAAGATCAGATGAAGCTCCTTGTTTGGAAGTTGGTGGATATTTTTGGGTGGTATTGCTTATTTAGGGATGTTTCACCGATCGTGGTAGTTGTATATGGTTAGTGGGTGTTCATATTTGTTATGTGTTACGGGTTTTGTGTGATATTAAAATATTCCATAAAAAATCCGGTGGCATTTGTGGTTAATGCGGTCCAAGTGTGGATTAGACTCATCCGGAAGAGCTTTAGTGTTGTATCTTATAGGGTTAGTACTGCCTTAGAGAGGATTAGTCTGTGTAAATTATTTCCTTAATGCCTGAAAAGGAAGTTGCAATGATTTTATTATAATTGTCCGGAGCATAGCGTAGGACTTACATTTTCAGGTATAGTAGCAGTCAGTAAAAAAATTTGTTCGTCTGTCCACCCATGTGACTTCACGTGCCAAATATTAATAAAAGTCACGGGACCTAACATACTAGAGGGCAAAGGTATCGTTTTTGAGACACCTGTGGTTATTTTTTTGATATATCAAAAATTTCTGAAAAAATGGTTATTTTTTTGATATGCCTATAATTGTTTATTTAAAGATGCATCAAAAAAATAACTATTTGGTCACATGAAATTTGATATATCAAAAAAATAACCGTTGTCACCTGTCTTTCGGTAAAGACATAATTCTAAGGGTGACTTAACGGTTCTTTTAGGAGTTTATAGTCCTTCCCCGATAGGTACAAGACTGTTGATTAGAAGGCACCACTGATTCAGTTATTTTAGAAAGGGAATCAGACCTTTCGTTGATTATTTATCGGTTATTTCATTATTTTATATCCAAGTATCCTTTATTCGTCATTTGGTTATTTCTCTCTAATTATTAGTTCCTTATTTTATTAAGTTGTCCTTAAATTCCTTTATTCACAAGATCTTCATCCGGTATCCTGACTTCTCTTCAATATTTTATTATCGTTATTATTAATACAGGGTTTATTATCTTCAAGATAATAATATTCTCCATTTACATTCGGCGTAATGTTTTCGGTTTCTCCTTTATTTCCATAATATTGTCCAAGTGTTCCAGGTTATATTATTATTATTAACTCAAGAATTATAATGTTATACAATTAAGCAATCAAGCAATAAATCCCATAACATCAATAATCTTTTCATTAATTAATTATAATATTAGATTATTTATTCCAGAGTTCCAGGGTTTATTTAATAAAGTATTTTATTAAATAAATGTTTTCAACATTTTATTTACAGGTTAATTTTTACAAGTTATTTCTTGGAGTTTGAATTGATAAAATTTTTATTATAAGATAATTTTCCTTTCTTACAAAATTCTACAACCAAAAGCTAACTCCAAACTGTAGGAATCAAGTCGAATAGACCCTCTTTTTATAAGCAAACACATTACTGTGCCATTACTGTGCCTTACTGTGCACGAATACTATTGGCTAATATATTTACCATATAACTTGCTAAATATAGAATATATGTTATACTAATAATTAATACTAATAAATACTATGTAATAATAATTGATACTAAGTAATACTAATTAATGTTAAATGTTAATAATTATATAATATTTGTGTACCCATATCACGTGAACATGTGACTTGTGTTACTATAATTTGTGTAACTAAGGCTATTTGATTTGTTAAAATACATATTAATAAATGTTACTAACTATTGTTAAATATTACTATTTGTTACTAATTATTAAATAAGACTATTATATTGATATTATTATTTCTGTTGTTATATAGTGATTTTTATTAAAATACAGGGTTAATCAATATTATGGTCATGTATTTTAGTATATTTTGACCATGGTAATTCTCTCCGGTAACAGTTCCCCCTCACTTAATCAAAATGTCCTCATTTTGACTTGTGAGTTTCTCGTTCATTGGATACTTCTTCCTTTAACGATTACTTCTACAAAGTTCAAGTCTTCGAGTTCTATTCTTTCTTCTTTAGTTAGTCCGATTCGTAACGCTTTGTATCTTAATGCTCTTTCTCGTCTCTTTTCTTTCCAATTGAGGTGTTGTAGTTTCTTTCTATTTGATTTGTCTGGGTATTCTGTTCTAATCGTACTTTTTCGTTTTGGATTATTCTTATTAACTATTTTATTTATATCCATTTTCCTTTTACTTTTCATTACTTAGGTCTTGGTTCAGGGTTTATATAGTTTTACAACTATATTCTTTCTAATATTCGATTGCGTTAATATCCACTATCATTTGTTCGAAGTCTTCTTGGTTTATAATTGGTTCTGTTTCTGCTGTCTGATTTTCGTATATTCCAAATATATTTCTAAATTCTTTAATCTCTGTTTCCTTTTCTTCTAACTTTAGTTTCGTGGTTAGACTTTCTCTCTGCAAGTTAGTTATAATTTCTTCTAGTGTTTTTATTTGTTGCCGTAACTTGGTTATTTCGTCATTGTTTGCGGTAATTTCTTTTATAGGTTCGTGGTTTTCTTCGGGTCGGTCCCAGTTATAGTTATAATATCGTTCTTGGAATTCTTTGGCTATCTTGGTATTTAATATTAATCCTAACATTCCGTTTGTCCAGAATTCCTTCTCTTTTTCGCATTCGTTGCAGGGTTGTTTATATCCGATGATATAAACTTTATGTTTTCGGCAATAGTCATGACTGCAGTGGCTGTATTCTCCTTCGTGCATACATCTTTGGGCCGGGCATCTTACTCCCCCGAAGTTTCGTTCTACAATTCTCTCCTCGTAAGGGCAGTTGCAGTTTTTCTTTTCATGTTCATGTTGCATACAATATTTCGCTTTTCGGTTATAACATAGGCATGTAAAGTACTCTCTTCCCGATTCATCATATTCTAGAGCTCCTAAGGGACAATTTACTTTATCGTGGACCATTCTTGTGTCTGCGTTGAAGTAGTGGATCCTTCCTTTAGATAGAGCTTTGTGATCCATGAATTGGCATCTTTCAGTGCACCATTCTTTTCTTTCTCGTTGTTCGGCCTCTTCCCATTTAGGAGTTCTTTCAATTGCAGGTTGATATGGTACTTCTACTACCATTTTTTTATGTTCTTTCATTTTTCTTCGTAGACTGAAGAATTCTTCTTTCTTGGGGACATAGGTCATATTCCTGCAGTGATAACACTGTTCGTGTTTTACTCCGTTTATTTCTTTGGTTCGGAGGTTTACCAAAATTGTAGCTCTCTTACAAAAGCAACAATGGGGGCTTACATTCCATGCAGGTTCTCCTTCCTCTTTCTGGCGTTGGGCCATTTCGTATAAGGGTGTTCTTTTACATCCACACTCTTTATTCTTATTTCGTAAGTATCTCGGGTTGTCACATTCTCTTCCAAATTTTGCAGGGTTAGGATGATTTCTGAATTCTACTCCGCATCGGTTACAGAGTTTCGAGAGTTGCGATTCGTATCTGTAGTTTGAGCATTCTCCGTTCCCTTTGTAATTCATTGTTATGTTTCTTTAAAATCAAGGATTCTCTTTGTAAGTTTCTAATAATATTTTTCAGGTTATTATTTTCAGAATTTGTTTTTCTAAAGATTTGGTTTTTGTTTCTTGGTCTTTTGTTTTGTAAATTTTTCATTGATCTGAATATTTTCTAGAGGGTTGAATTTGCGTTCTTTTTATAAGTGTTGGTTTGTTTACTTTGATGTTCTGACTCCTTTATCTTTGGTTACTTTGTTTTGGTCAACTGTTTTCTTATCTATCTTTGTTTACTTCAGGAGGTCGTTATCTTGGTCAAATGTTTCTGATAAGTCCATTCTTTTCTTCTGAGATTCTTTTTAATTTAACTTTTCCGGTCTGTTTATATGATAATGTGAGGTTCCCATGTCTCTCTGTTTTGATACAATTTTAATCTATCTGAGTGTATTGGTTCTTTCATTAATCCAAATTGGTTTGATAAGATATAACTTCCTTTATCGAGTCGTTTCTCTACTGTGAATGGTCCTTTCCACTTCTTATCTAACTTTCCTGACCATTGTTTATCTAATCTTGAGTCATACATTAGTACTTGGTCTCCTTTCTGATAGGTAATTTCTTTCTTCATCTTTCTATCTCTGTGACGTTTTTGTGATTTTTCCTGAGATAATCTAATTAATTCTTTAGCTTTTTGTTGATGTTGCGGTAACATTTCTTCTAATTCATATGTCCTTTTTAATATCGAATCTTCTAAGTTTACTTCGTTAGTTTCAGGTGACTCTTTGTTATCTATTTCCAGAGGTAATACGGGGTTGCGACCATAATTTAAATAAAACGGAGTATATTTTGTGGTACTGTGTTTGGTCGTTCGATATGCAAATAATACTGATGGTATGTGCAAATCCCAATTAAATATATCATTTGTTTTTGCTAACATGGTTGTTAAGGTCTTATTAAATCTTTCTACTAATCCATTGGTTTGCGGGTGATAAGGGGATGACAATCTGTGTTCTATCCTGAATTTGTTACACAATTCATCAATCATTTTGTTCTTGAAATGGCTTCCTTGGTCTGTTAATATTATTTTAGGTGCTCCGTGTCTACAAATTATTTCTTCGTATATGAATTCTGCTACGTT
>PQFF01000450.1:135753-146820 GCA_003547095.1 Diversispora epigaea | reverse complement strand
GACCTTAACTTTTGAGATCAGTTGCTTAAAAATACGTGTACGGGTTTCTTTTACAAAAAAAAATCATTTTTATTCAGTGTAGAACGTGTTGTGTAACGGATATGATAATTTCAGTTCTGGCAATGATCAATTTTATATGTGTAACCTTAGTTGGCCCCCCCATTTATTTAACTATCCCCTAGGTTATACTTGCACGCAAAATTATTTTGGGGCCTCGAAATTGCAATTTTGGGGAAAAAAGTCGAAATAGTTTTTCATAGAAGACGAAAATATTTTACTTAAAACCCGAAATTTTTTGACCATCCAGATTTATTCTTTGATTGAAGATACACATAACTGGGTACTTTTTTTACTTCCATATATAGAATAGATTCTGCATAAATCTCAAAAAGTCGAAATACCTCAAAAATCTAAAATCAATTTTGGGAACATATATAATAGTGGTGTGACGTTAAAATTTGGTTCAATAATGCGTGTTACAAATAAATTCCATAAAAAACCTATATTTAGTAATATTGCAGTTGAAATGAATGCAGATGAAATCTTTGAATACACATCAGATAATGGTGTATGCTTTGCTCAGGTAAAGATCAAAATTAATATTTTGTGAAATAATGATGAATATTTAATTATTATTAATATTTTATAAATAGGTTCTTTTAATAACTAAAATAATAATGAATTATGAAGAACCAATGCATCTTGCACTTGTGCAGTGGTATGATTTCACATTATCGGTAAATCCATATTTATACGAATGCCCATTATTAGAAAAAACAAATATATTTAATTTAATAGAAATAGAAGCAATAAACGATATAATACATATTATTTCACGTTTTATTGATAATAATGAATTTTTAGTTAATAAATTTTTATTTTAAATTTAATAAATAGATAATAAATGATAAATGTATAAATAATAGAAAATAACTACGTTTAACCAGGGGGAAATTTCCCTCCTCCCTTGTAATATACTGCTAATTGTTTATTGGCTATCTAAAGTTATACAACTGATCATGTTATTTATATTTTGTATTTATTTTTTTTTTAAATAAAAAATATCGCGAGAACACTTGTTTTACTTGTTTTTCATAATGAACATAATAAACAATAACATAGTTTCCAATAATAACTCTAACAAAAGAGCTAAAACAAGTTCTTCTGATAATTATATAGAACAACCTATAGAAAATGTAGAAAATATAGACCTTTTATTGGATTATGAGTGTGATTTTTCAGAAATCTTATATGAAACAGAAAAGGAAAATCAACTTGAAAAAGAAACAGATTTGGAAAATGAAGATATAAATGTGAGTTCTTGATAGAAAATATTATTTATTAATAATAAGTTCTTAATTTCTCTTTAGCAAAAATTTTCTAAGCAAAAATAAATACTATTTTTAGAATTTAAATAGTGATAATGAAGATTCTGATGAAGACGATTTAAATGAGTTAGAATTATATATTAACCAATCATTTTTTACATGGTCAGATGCAGAAAAATATTTAAATGAATATTCAAAATTAAAAGGATTTAGTATTAGACGAAAAAGAACAGAATCATGTATTGAGAATGGAAATAAAGTAATACGAAAAATATCATGGGAATGCTGTTGTGCTGGAAAATATAAGACGAAAAAAGTACTTGATCCTGAAAAACAACGAAATCGCCAATCTAAATGTACAGATTGTCAATGGCATGTTAATGGAAATTTTCCTAAATCTAATTCAAATATATCATTTACAACCGTAATTAATGAACACAATCATCCAATGATTCCATCTCCCTCAACTACCATTGCTAGACATCGTAAATTAGATAATAAAGTTATAGAATTTATTAATTTTTGTGTATCTCATGGTACAACAGGTGTACAAAATATTTGTAACCTTTTAAGAGGACAATTTCCGGAACAAATAATTAATAAAAAAAATCTTTACAACGCAATTCAAATGGCAAAAAAAAATTTATTAATTCGACAAGAATACGATGCTTCAGATATGCTTAAATATTTATATACTCAAAAAGCCAATGATTCGAGATGGTCTATTGAAACAAAATTTGATGGACCAGAACACCGTTTATGTAGTTTAGTTTGGATGTCACCTGAACAACATCATGTGTGGACAAGATATCATGACATTATATTTTTTGATGCTACCTCTAGAACCAACAAATATAATATGGTAGCATGTTTTTTTGCTGCAATTGATAATTGTAATCAAACACGTCTAGTGGCAACAGCTCTTCTAGAAGATGAAACAGAAGAAAGTTTTGTATAGGCATTAAAAATGATTAACAAATCTACTGAAAATCAAATACCTCAAGTGGTATTTACAGATTCAGATCCTGCCATGAGTAATGCAATATCAATAGAATTTCCTAATTCCATTCATTGTTTATGCATATTTCATATTGACTTGAATCTCAAAAAAAATTTGCGTAACAAACTTACTACAAATGTATTTCGTGAGTTTTGAAATGATTTTTTTTTGTGCAGAAACACTTTGGCTCCCACGATTTTTGAAGCAAGATGGAAAAACTTATGAGAAAAATATTCCACTATATCTGGTTATATTAATAGACAATTGGAACCTCTAAAAACCAAATGGGCAGTTTGCTATATCAATTCTCAATTTACGGCTGGTGCAAATAGCACTCAACGTATAGAAAGTTTAAATAAGAAGGTTCATGATAGTATTAAATCCGGAGCATCACTTTTAACACTTGTTAAAGAAATTTAACAGTTATTAAATAATGAAGTTAAATATGTTAGGGCTCAAGAATATAAAGAAGAAATTCCGAGTGTTGGGCTACAAAATATTCCAAAAAAATATTTTCAATCTATTGAAANTTTGTATAGGCATTAAAAATGATTAACAAATCTACTGAAAATCAAATACCTCAAGTGGTATTTACAGATTCAGATCCTGCCATGAGTAATGCAATATCAATAGAATTTCCTAATTCCATTCATTGTTTATGCATATTTCATATTGACTTGAATCTCAAAAAAAATTTGCGTAACAAACTTACTACAAATGTATTTCGTGAGTTTTGAAATGATTTTTTTTTGTGCAGAAACACTTTGGCTCCCACGATTTTTGAAGCAAGATGGAAAAACTTATGAGAAAAATATTCCACTATATCTGGTTATATTAATAGACAATTGGAACCTCTAAAAACCAAATGGGCAGTTTGCTATATCAATTCTCAATTTACGGCTGGTGCAAATAGCACTCAACGTATAGAAAGTTTAAATAAGAAGGTTCATGATAGTATTAAATCCGGAGCATCACTTTTAACACTTGTTAAAGAAATTTAACAGTTATTAAATAATGAAGTTAAATATGTTAGGGCTCAAGAATATAAAGAAGAAATTCCGAGTGTTGGGCTACAAAATATTCCAAAAAAATATTTTCAATCTATTGAAAAAATTGTATCTGATTATCTTATGGCACCAATAGTTGTATTTGTATGTAAGCAAATGCAAGAATGCTTTTATTATGATGCGCTTTTACTTGATATTATGCAATGGGAAACAATTATTAAGGTTTGTTAATATTAATTTTATAAAAAAATTAATTGTGATGTTATCAATTAACAATTAAAATTAATTATTACTCTTTAAAATTTTATTAAGGCACACAATGAAGATAATTATAATGAAGGTACACGAGAAGACAATTACGAAGTTGCAAAAATTTTATTGGGAGATATTTTGTCAACAATTGAAATATCTGAAATTGTAGAAATCTGGCGTGTTAATATATCATGCGGTATTAAATTTCAATATGTTATTTTAATTTCCGATGGGTCTCACAGATGTACTTGTAATTTATTAATTACACATGGATATCCATGCAGACATTTTTATAAAATTTTAAGAACTTCATCAAATGCAAAATGGCACATTGGATTAATTTCTAATCGTTGGTACAAAGATGATAAAATTATCTACAATTCAAGTTCTATTACTCAACAAGCTCTTATTAGTCTCTGTGATACTAGTGTTTTAGGTAAAGAAACAATTAATAATAGGCATATTTTTAGTTTGGAACATATAAAAAAAGTAAGGGGTGGTGATTTGTATACTCCTAAATTACGAGATCTTAATAATAATCGTTTAAAATATGGGCATGCACATGATATGATGAAAAAGGCAATAGATTTGGCACTTGTTACAAATTCATACGAAGAATTAATGAGTATGTGTCAAGATTTCTTAAATAGCAAGCAAGAAACCTTAAATAGTCATAATTTAGGAAATGAAGGTTTTGATAATGAAGAATTAAGTACTGGTAATAAAGTATCAGTTGTAATAGAAATAGCAAATCCTATCATTTCAGTTAGAAAGGGAAGACCAGCGGGAAGAACAAAAAGTGCGGTTGAAATTCAAGATAAAGAAAATAAAAGGAATCGTTTAAAACCAGTTGATCTTAATATTCAAAGAGATGGCGAAATGCAATTGGATAAAGACAATCGAAGAAAATGTCACAAGTGTGGACAGAAAGGACATAATCGTACAACATGCAAATTTGATAACGAAGATTAATTTTAAACTTTTCTTTAATAAATAAATAAAAAAATTTTTAATAAATAAAAAATTTCTTTAATAAATAAATAAACTTTTATTGCCAAATTAATCAATCAAAAAAATTACAACGTTTTATTGTTATATCATCACTCCCTAATTTTGCAAGAATATTTAAAAAATCAATATTTCACTGTTCAATTCCATCATCCACAGAACAAACGAATTGCCTATCTCACATCCCATACTATACCTGCCGCCCAAATTCAAAATCCAAATGCCGAAATCCCAAATGCCGAAATCCCAAATCCCAAATCCCAAATACTAGTAATTTGTGCATTTTGGCGTCCCAAATCCCAAATTATTTGGGATTTGGGCAACACGTATATCCCATACTATACTATACTATCATTATTACCTTTTAGTAGAATTATAACTGAGATCCATTCAATCAATAGGTCTATTACAATGCTCCAAAATGAAATCAATCAATGCCATGCACTCACCCAAAGCATAGATAGAAGAAGATTCAATAAACAAAGCGAAGCTTCTTCTCGATCATCTTCAAACTCCACAGGTAAGATTGGACTCAAATATTTTTATAAGTTTCTAATTGCAGAACCATACCTTAACCAATTGAACTCATATTTTCTGTTTCTTTCCCTAGTTTCAATAAAAAATAAATAAATAACTAATTATTAATACGAAAACACACGAAGAAAAAAAATTATTAGCATCCAACTTTGAANTGCCGAAATCCCAAATCCCAAATCCCAAATCCCAAATTATAATTAGTATTTTTTGCCGAAATCCCAAATCCCAAATCCCAAATCCCAAATTATAATTAGTATTTTTTGCCGAAATCCCAAATCCCAAATCCCAAATACTAGTAATTTGTGCATTTTGGCGTCCCAAATCCCAAATTATTTGGGATTTGGGCAACACGTATATCCCATACTATACTATACTATCATTATTACCTTTTAGTAGAATTATAACTGAGATCCATTCAATCAATAGGTCTATTACAATGCTCCAAAATGAAATCAATCAATGCCATGCACTCACCCAAAGCATAGATAGAAGAAGATTCAATAAACAAAGCGAAGCTTCTTCTCGATCATCTTCAAACTCCACAGGTAAGATTGGACTCAAATATTTTTATAAGTTTCTAATTGCAGAACCATACCTTAACCAATTGAACTCATATTTTCTGTTTCTTTCCCTAGTTTCAATAAAAAATAAATAAATAACTAATTATTAATACGAAAACACACGAAGAAAAAAAATTATTAGCATCCAACTTTGAAACCTCCTACAATCTACCACAAGATACACAATTAATATTCTATTTCTTCAAGAACCACAACCAAATTGACAACAAGTGGAGGCACCATAAGAAGAACCTCGATGAAATCGACAAGAAAGACGATTAGAAGAAGCACACAAGAACCACGACAAAATCGAAAAGAAACCACAAGAACCGCGACGAAATCGACAAAAGGGACGATTAGAGGAAGCACCACAAGAATCATGACAAAATCGACAAGAAACCACAAGAACCGCAACGAAATCAACAAGAAGGACGATTAGAGGAAGCACCACAAGAATCACGACGAAATTGATAAGAAACCACAAGAACCGGGACGAAATTGACAAAAGGGACGATTAGAGGAAGCACCACAAGAACCATGACAAAATTGACAAGAAACCACAAGAACCGCGACAAAATCGACAAAAGGGACAATTAGAGGAAGCACCACAAGAACCATGACAAAATCGACAAGAAACCACAAGAACCACAACGAAATCAACAGGAAGGACGATTAGAGGAAGCACTACAAGAACCGCGACGAAATCGACAAGAAAGACTATTAGAGGAAGCACCACAAGAACCGTTATGAAATCAACAAGAGGAAACGATTAGAAGAATTACTTGAGAAAGCACCATAAGAAGAGCTGCGATGAAATCAATAAGAACAGGGAACCAAATTACAAGATCAAACACAAGAAATGCTTCAATTTTCAAAGACGATTAGAAGAAATACCAGAGGAAGAAACGTTCGACTTTTATTTATGTACACATGATTTCTATGTGATATGTTTAAACCAATAAAATAACATTATTTTTTTTTTTGAATCGACAAGGGTAGTGGAGGGATAATCCCCCCAGTTAAAATTAGCAATACTCTAAATAATAATAATAAATAATAATAATGTTATAATAATGTTATAATAAAAAATATTAAATAATATAAAAATTGTATAGCGTTATATGACGCATTTCTATTGTTCCCCTACAATTTCAGCACGTTCTGTATTACCACTAGTTGTATCACCTTCTTCTTCTCCTGACCGTTGTCGACCTTCTCGTTGACGACTTTCTCGCCAACCTTCTTGGGAATGTTGTCGACGACTTTCTCGTCGACTTTCTGGTAAATGTTGAAGAACTTCTCGTGCACGTTGTTGACCTTCACCTTCAGTATCAAAATATTCTGGAAGAAGACGAGAAGGAAAAGTTAAAGGGGGAGAAACATGACTAGGAGAAAGAGCACGACCGGGAGAAGGAACATGACCTCGTGAGATTTTTCTCCTTTTCGGACTTTTTTCCTCCTCTTCTTCTTCTTCAGATTCTTCTTCCAAAGTTTCTTCCGCATCCAACTCCCCTTCTTCAGGCCTTAATGGCTGTTTTTGGTGAAGTTTCTGCTAAAAAATATAAAATTATATTAAAAATTATTTATAACGTAATATTACGATTTTTAATAATATACTTACAAAATTTATTTTAATTTGTTTTTTTAATAAATTTTCAGAAATCATAATCCCATTGACATCGGGATTATACATGTTCCCAAAATTGATTTTGAATTTTTGAGGTATTTCGACTTTTTGAGATTTATGCAGAATCTATTCTATATATGGAAGTAAAAAAAATACCCAATTATGTATATCTTCAATCAAAGAATAAATCTGGGTGGTCAAAAAATTTCGGGTTTTAAGTAAAATAATTTCGTCTTTTATAAAAAACTATTTCGACTTTTTTTCCCAAAATTGCAATTTTGGGGGCCCAAAATAATTTTGCGTGCAAGTATAATCGGGATTCAAGAAAAGTTGAGCGATTGCGACACCCCACGCAATGTGCATATTGGAAATCCTCTTCTTAGATTTCCAAACTCTCTCTAAAATAATCTGCACGTATGTGCGGTCTTCAGAAAAAACGTCAAAGAGCTTGCGGTTATATGTGTTGCCCAAATCCCAAATAATTTGAGATTTGGGATGCCAAAATGCACAAATTACTAGTATTTGGAATTTGGGATTTGGGATTTCGGCAAAAAATACTAATTATAATTTGGGATTTGGGATTTGGGATTTTGGCATTTGGGATTTTGACATTTGGATTTTGAATTTGGACGGCAGGTATGCTTGCGGTAAGCATCTTTAACTCTTTGATTTGATTTCCATGAATTAATCTCCGCTGGGGAGGATTGGAAATCAATGCGAGGGAGTTGGGATTCCCCAAAGATTTCAAAAATTGCCGATTTGACTCGGGAAGCGATTCCACCCCTCATTCCCCAAAGTTTTTCCAGCAACTATTATTAAAAATATTTAATATAAAAAAATAAAACGACATATAATGTATTTTATTTAATAAATATTTCTTATTTTTGTTTTTATTCTTTTGAATAATTTTGAGTGGTGTCGCGAATCCATTGATTCAGAAATATCCGGAAAATTTTTTCGTATAATATGCTCGGNTATTTATTATTAAATAATACTCATTAAATTATCATCGTATTGATTATAAAACGAGCCTCATTTCGAAATCATACACAATGCATCGCTATTTTTAATCATCGTATTCATTATCATCGTATTGATTATAAAACAAGCCTTATTTCGCCATTTTTAATCATCGCATTCATATTGTAGCTATTTTTAATCATCATTAAAATTATTAAATACATAAGGTAAAGGAGGGTATTATAATGCAAGTAGATAATGTGACATGTTATATAATAATACATATAATACATCATAATATTACCAGCGTCATAATATCTTCCTTAAGATAAAGCATCCAATAATTTAAAAAGACATTATAAATAAAAGATAATTTGAAAAACAAATAATAAAAATTTTTATATATAACTTTTTACAATAATAATAAATATAAACATTATATATCGATCTATAACATAGTGTATTACNGATTTGGGATTTGGGATTTTGGCATTTGGGATTTTGACATTTGGATTTTGAATTTGGACGGCAGGTATGCTTGCGGTAAGCATCTTTAACTCTTTGATTTGATTTCCATGAATTAATCTCCGCTGGGGAGGATTGGAAATCAATGCGAGGGAGTTGGGATTCCCCAAAGATTTCAAAAATTGCCGATTTGACTCGGGAAGCGATTCCACCCCTCATTCCCCAAAGTTTTTCCAGCAACTATTATTAAAAATATTTAATATAAAAAAATAAAACGACATATAATGTATTTTATTTAATAAATATTTCTTATTTTTGTTTTTATTCTTTTGAATAATTTTGAGTGGTGTCGCGAATCCATTGATTCAGAAATATCCGGAAAATTTTTTCGTATAATATGCTCGGTTTCATCGACCAAATCTTTCGTAGAAGGAAATATATTTGCTTTAAATATATTTTTGGCGACTCGGTTTATTACATCCTTATTTGTTAAAATTATCATAAATATTAATATACTATATGCTAAAATATAACTATACTTGCATGCAAAATTATTTTGGGACCCCGAAATTGCAATTTTGGGGAAAAAAGTCGAAATAGTTTTTCATAGAAGACAAAATTATTTTACTTAAAACCCGAAATTTTTTGACCACCCAAATTTATTCTTTGATTGAAGATACACATAACTGGGTACTTTTTTTACTTCTATATATAGAATAGATTCTGCATAAATCTCAAAAAGTTGAAATACCTCAAAAATCTAAAATCAATTTTGGGAACATGTATAAATATAACGTTACAATTCGATTAAAAATAATTACTTTCGAAAAATCCGGATCATTGTTTATTTCGGTAAGAAGCTCGATATTTTTGAGTCTCTTTTTAATATCTGCATTATCGTTCAAAAGTGAATTCATTTTCTTTTCAAATAATTCAAATTTTTTTATTAATCAATTAATAGAATCTGTTGAAACATTTTAAAATTGTAAAAATTGGTTTAATAATAATATTGATATATTAATAAGTAAAATGCATAAATATTTAATTACTAGTTTCCATTCTAGTTGTAGTTGTTGCTCTTTCTTCTTCAACTAAATATGGTTCAGATGAATTTGTTTCGAGCCTTGTACGTCTTGATGTGGTGGATCCTGAAGACGTAGATCCAGCAATGGCAGAAGCAAATAAATTTCTATTACGTTCAGCTCTAGACATGTTGTTATAATAAGATAAAAAAAAAAGGTTTATTTAAAATATTCTTTGATTGTTATTTCTTGAAATGAATTTTTTTGAATTGAAAGATTTGAAAGAAAACATTATCCTTAAATAACTTTTGAAAATATTATTTTTCAAATGATAGTAAACAATACAAATATACTTTCGATATACAGTAATACACTTAATAATTTATTATAATCATCATATTTATTATTAAATAATACTCATTAAATTATCATCGTATTGATTATAAAACGAGCCTCATTTCGAAATCATACACAATGCATCGCTATTTTTAATCATCGTATTCATTATCATCGTATTGATTATAAAACAAGCCTTATTTCGCCATTTTTAATCATCGCATTCATATTGTAGCTATTTTTAATCATCATTAAAATTATTAAATACATAAGGTAAAGGAGGGTATTATAATGCAAGTAGATAATGTGACATGTTATATAATAATACATATAATACATCATAATATTACCAGCGTCATAATATCTTCCTTAAGATAAAGCATCCAATAATTTAAAAAGACATTATAAATAAAAGATAATTTGAAAAACAAATAATAAAAATTTTTATATATAACTTTTTACAATAATAATAAATATAAACATTATATATCGATCTATAACATAGTGTATTACAGTTAATAACTATAAGAATTGATAACTTTATATGACGAAATGCATCGCTATTTTTAATCATCGTATTTAATACATAAAAGATAAAGCATTTAATAATTTAAAAAAAATTATTAATATAATCATTAAATTATTAAATACATAAGGTAGAGGAGGTATTATGACAGAAAGTAGGTAATGTGACGTGTTATATAATAATACATATAATACATAATAATGCGTCATATTACCTGCGTCATATTACTGCGTCATAATACATTCCCCTACATTATACGTGTTGCCCAAATCCCAAATAATTTGGGATTTGAGATGCCAAAATGCACAAATTACTAGTATTTGGGATTTGGGATTTGGGATTTCGGCAAAAAATACTAATTATAATTTGGGATTTGGGATTTGGGATTTTGGCATTTGGGATTTTGGCATTTGGATTTTGAATTTGGGCGGCAGGTATA